>JBCAUI010006151.1:0-10181 GCA_038406195.1 Haplosyllis anthogorgicola
TGAACTGTCCGCTAAACTTGGTATTACGAAAATTCCAAATAAAGCGCCCTCGTAAAAATTGGTCTAAGCGCCCGGCGTTTTATTCAGGAACAATATGGTACTTTATATAAAAGGTAGAGGAGATTAAAAATCCAAACAAAGAAACAAAAAAAGGTTTTGTGCATCACTTGTGGGAAACTAAATTTCAAAGTAGAGTAACTTTCCGGGTGGGAGACCAGCTTTGTATTCTTTGTTTTTTCATTTGTGATAAAATTAGTAAAAATGTATGCTTTTATATTTGAGAAAATGAATTGTTATACAGTTGGATCTCTGTTGAGCGACACTCTCTCTAACACAACACTATTGGGTGACATATTCCAGTATTAAATGTATTTAATCATGTCTCCTTTGAGCGACACCCTCCCTTTTACGACACTTTTGGGAATCAAAAGTTGTTTGTCGCCCAGAAGAGGCCCTACTATATTGCATTTTGGTAAAATTTGATACTGTAAATGATAAGGCGTTGATGTATACAACAAATCAACTTTAAGGAAACAGTATTAAAAATTTGCAAATATGATAATATCGTAAAGCAGACAGAACAGTAAGTGTCCTTGTTTTTAAGTGTACATGTATTTGTACCGGGTACAATTATTGTAAATTTGCCATTGTAAATATTCAAATAATTGTGTTTTCTTTAGACACCAATTATGTCCTTGCAAACTACAAGACAGATCTATGCAAAAGACCTCCAAGACTTTGTCGTCAAGGATATGCTTGTCCGTCTTACCACAATAGCCGAGATAGGAGAAGGAGTCCTAAGAAATTTAAATACAGGTTAGTCTTCTGTTGTAGAAAAAAAAAATAAGAATAAACAAAAAAACAAAAAAAAAACCCCAAAACAATACAGTTCAGCACAGTCTGACAGTGAAGAATTCCTCGTGACAAAATGGTAAATTTGTAACGGTTATCCTTATCCAAAAGCCCACTACGTGAATGAAAATTTGGCGTTAAACAATTTGCTGTGCATTCTCAGTTGAGAAAATAGCCTCGCAACTTCCCTACGTAACAGAAATACTAAAGCTAAACATGTAATACGTTGCTTTTTGCAGGTCGACACCTTGCCCTAACGTTAAGCATGGAGATGACTGGGGAGATCCTACACAATGTGAACAGGGAGACAATTGTCCTTACTGTCACACTAGAACTGAGCAACAATTTCACCCGGAGGTAATCCTCTGTTGCACTCAGCATATTTATTTCACATGTTGTATATGAATGCGCATGTTTGAGTAGAAGGATATGCCTCCATTCAAATCGCTGTAATTCCAAAATGTGTTTGTCTTTTACAGAATCAGTACATGTACATCTTTATTATAAACTATTTACAGATCTACAAATCGACAAAGTGCAACGACATGGTACAGACAGGCTATTGTCCTAGGGGTCCTTTCTGTGCATTTGCTCACGTTGAACGTAAGTACCTGTAAAAATAAATGTAAAAATTGCTAAACGCTTGCATTTTTTATACAGATATACCAAGGACCTGTTGGCCATGTACTTTTCTGCCACATGGATGTGATGTATATAAAACGTACCTCAAAATGAAAGTGAATAATATTTTGGTGCCACTTGTTTTTGCAGAAGAAATGACATCACAGAGGGATGTGCCAACAGTGCCCGACAATTCTTTAGCTGCTTTCGTTACGAGTGTATTACCAGAAGGAGAAATGAAAACATTCAATTTTGGAGAACATAAGTCGGAAGATACGACCAGTAACAACGCAGGCGAAGATGGCAACAATGAATTTAAGAAACAGGACGCCACGCCATTACTTAATGTAAGCCACATGTAAATCTTCTGAAACTTCACATAAACTCAGTTAATCGCAAGTAAACTTGTAAAACGTGAACACCATATGTGTGTCAGTAAAAAAGGTCAATCTCGAAACGTAAATTTTAAATTGATACCTCTTTCTGATTAAAATACTTGAAATAATTATGTGTTGTGCATGGTATTCAAAATTGAGCGAGTTTCGCAAAATGAAAAGTTCAGTGTTCATATGAACACACCCATCCGTTGGCCAAGTTTGGATCTGTTACTTTAAAATTCGAACCTGTGCTGTTAGCAAGCTTTTTGCTTTGTTTCTTGCGTGTATAATGTTACTAATTATTTTGAATTGTGAATGTAGTTCAGCATTTTGAGTATTCCTATGTGAAACATTTGCTTTCCGTGTTGACTAACCCATTTTATCCACTTATCCTATTGTGGTCCTGTTTCCTTAAAACAGGGGTCACTATTCTTTCAGAATGGCTTGCCAAGTGTGTCCAATGGTATAATGGGTCTCAGAAATCAGGACAGCAGTTTTCCAGAACCCATAGGCAAAGGACGATCGAGCAGCATAGGAAGTTCTAACGGCTTAGAAAGAACACGGTCGTTAAGTGGTACTGGAAGCACCAGTGGTTTAGAAAGTAGAACAAGGTCACTGAGTGGTGCTAGTTCAACCGGAGAATATGGAAAAGCACCTGGCTCAGAGAGAGAGGATATTCATGTGAGTAGTAAATACCAATAAGGCATATTAAGTGTACTTTTGAACATGTAAGGTGTTTTTGACGTTTAAGTTACCATTAGGATTTCATCGTGAATGACATTTGCCATTGAATTGAGTTTAATCGAGTGAGAGATGGGCACGCAGCATCGAAATAAATTCAAATGGTAAATGCTGAGAAAGTGGACAGTAAGTGCAGACAGAAAATAGCGAGAAAAGAACCAAAGAACGGTCTCGTATTTAATATCCTTGCTAAGTATTTTCCTACATTTGTTATTTCAGAGTACACTTCGGAAGCAAATTCAATCAATAGAAAACGATATGGCAATTGATAATGCAGAAAAATCCAGACGAAAGCAAAATTTACTGTTATTACATAGTTTAAGTATTGGTAATGCAACCTTGACTAATGGTATATCGCAATCAACAGCTGCTAGTACAATGTCGCCTCATGCACCATCATTTTATCCACCAGGCGATACAGTTGAATCTGTTATAGGTGAGTAAAAAGAATGTTTTTCATGTCTCAGTATAGAAACAGATGTAGTACTAATAAATACTAAAAATACGAGGGAGATAGATACCAGCAATTCAGACAAGTTTAATTTGCATTGTTTGCATTTTTGCAGGGAATGCTTTAGAAGAAGATTTAAATTTAGGAGAACTATCTTTAACATCGGTAGAGAGAGAAATTAGCAAGGACAACGACAATGATACTAATTCTGTATGCAGTTCCATTGGCTTCCCTGCAACAAGCAATAGTTGTAAGATGTTTTTCGTCATATTTTAGTGGATTTGCTGTTGTATAGTTGAACATTACCTGGTTAAAATGGGATATTGGCTTCATTGGGGGATTCAGGATTTAAAGGGGGAGGGACAAGAAAGAGATTAATATTTACATTAAAACCTGTTAAATTTTTGTAGGTGTTGGGAAGTGTTATTTGAGGTTGTAAAAGAGTTCAAGTTTAACTGCCTCTTCAAGTTGCTATGGTATCAATTTCAGCATATTTTGGGCCAGCATCAGTACCTGTTACGATTCCTTCCAGTGGTGTACAGCGCAACAGCATTAGCAGCTTATCCCAATCACCTTCTTCACCACTTGGTAGCCTGCCCCACTCAGCGTTTTTGCCACAACATCTTCAACATCAAAACAAGCAAGATCAGCAAATTGAGCAAGTCAGAAATGTAAGTTAGAATTATTTGACTTTGTTCTCAAGGACTATGGATTGAATGTTTTGGTACTTCAGTTGTTGTAGCCCAAAAGTAACGTTGTGGCAGTAGTTCATAGGAGACCTGTTAAGAATTATTTGTCCTCGTTTCAACCTACAACCTACTTACTTCCTTGACGATTTTACTTACTAGTTCACTGGATAAAATGAAAAAGACAACGTGTTGTGTAAGTCTGGCATGCTTTCCCTTATTAGAATGATCAGACTACTACT
Source organism: Haplosyllis anthogorgicola (assembly GCA_038406195.1). Classification (NCBI taxonomy): domain Eukaryota; kingdom Metazoa; phylum Annelida; class Polychaeta; order Phyllodocida; family Syllidae; genus Haplosyllis; species Haplosyllis anthogorgicola. The sequence goes on from JBCAUI010006151.1 coordinate 3,971, forward strand.
AGTTACTTGACAAGCGCGTTGTATCCAAGACCAAGAAAGAACAGTTGCCCACAAATGTCAACTGGGATACCAATGTCCATGGCAGAGCTGAAGAACACACAAATCTTACGTAAAAGCAGTCTGGCGTCACAAGTCAGTGATCCCATTCCTTTTAGAAGTGATGGTATCAACTCAACACTGGAAGACATTACTAACTTGATTACTTCAGTTGTTAGTAACCCAGGCACAATAGAAATACCTACTGATTTGCAACCAGTGAGCACAATAAAATAACAGAATTTGTGTGCTGTATAGTTACGATTCACCGATTATTTTCTTGGTTTGTTACATCAATATAAAACCATTTTTGTAACAATATTCCAAGTTTATTTCTGGACTTGTGCAAAATTAGAAGCAGTACTCAAATGTCTTATTTACTGCTTTCAGGCGGCTGCTGCTTTTCTGAGCCAACCGAATCCAGGTAGATTTTCTGCACCGGGCTTCAGTGACCTAGCCAGTTCAATGTCTCCTGGTAGCAACGGAAACAGCTTATCCAGCATGATAGGAAATGGAATTAACGGGCACAATATCAATGGCAGTAATGTGAATGGAACTACTTTGTCAAACAGTCTAAATAGTAGCGGCGGAATGTCACAATCGCCTTTTGGAACTGGCATGTTTGGACTGAATGGTTACAATACTAATAACAGTGAAGTACAAAGACTTAAAGATGAATTGATGATTAACAAGGCCAAAGTTGCCCAGTGGGAAGATGGAATAGCGCAGGCGAGAAATGTGAATACATGTAGTTAATGCTTGAATTTATGGCTTGTCATTCAGTAAGTAAAAGGCAGAAAGTAACACTTGGTAATATTTATCTGAAACTGTTATTATTTTAATTAGGCATGTGAAGCCTGGAAGAAGGAAGCGGAAGAGTCATCGAGAAAAACTAAAATTGCAGAACATGATAGAACAGAAGCTTACAGACAAAGAGATGAGGTAAGATAGCCCAAGCGAATCGTCAACTTTCAACTGAATGCTGTGTAAGCGACGTTCACATCCAGAATGTACATTTTCATGCAGTAGTTACACCTGTTGTATCATTACAGGCACTAATTCAGGTAGCAAAGTTAAAACAAGACTTGGAACAGTTAAGAGGTGGCCCGTTCTTACATTGCGTACAAAAAGTTAGTGAATTAGAAACTTTGCCCATCACAGTTCTAAAGCAGATACAGCAACAAATGAGGGTCGATTTGGAAACAATCGAAAAGGTAAGTAAAATGTTATTGTAATGCTGCGATATTTCAAGACATGACTATTCTGTATTCAATACATGTACAGTACTATACTAAACTATAAACATGAAGGAAGGGAACAAACTTTAAATTTATTTACTTGTTCTATATATATGTGATTTCATAGAATCCGGTACACTAATAAAGTATCCTTTCACGACATTTCATTTTACTTGTGTCTTATGCGATATCTTTTGGAAGAAATATTCTGGTATTTAATGTGTGTAAGCATACCCCAATTGAGTGCAATCTCTTGTACGACTTGGGAAGCAAAGGTGATCCGACTGTAAGGTACATTTATCTGGATATTACAGAAAGGAAAATTTGATTAGCAATAGCCCTGATACAGATGTACACTATGCGATACAACTTCCACAATACTTCTGTCTCAGAGAAATACAGTTGTCTACAATTTAACGTGAAGCATATTTTATTTAATTTTCAGACGATCTTTCAACATACTGCGATGAAATGCATGGTTTGTAGAGATAAGAACCGAAGTGTAGCAGTGCTGCCCTGTAATCACTATGTATTGTGTGAGGTGTGTGCAAATAAGAGATCAGATTGTCCGTTCTGCCACACACAGATCCAACAAAGAACACCAGTGGTGCTGCCAATGTGATTTGCGGCTAATTTTAGCGTTATTGGCATCTCTAGTTTGATACGAAGTCGGTGTATCAAGTTTTAAAGCATTTATATTTAAATCTGATCGATGGAAGCAATAAAAGTTGTTTAGGTGTCTTTTTGCAGGCATGTCTAGGTAGGATTTTCAAATTGCAAACTAGGATTTTCAAATTGACGTGCAGTAAGCACTGCATGAGGCAAGGCTCATGCCACTTGATTAAGATGTATTGGCCAAGATTTTGTTGAAATGGGCAGTATACCACCTTTTTACTTTAATGTTAAGTTCACAGGACATTAATTTGTGCACGTTGCCTCGTGGAATGCCTACTGTACGTAACTTCTCAGACGTTGTTAAAATGTAGTGATTTTGCAAACATTAAATTTACAGAATGCGACAGAGTTGCGGATACGGTAATATAATTGACTACTACTTTAGCATTGGTCAAACACCAGTGTCGGTAAACAGAATTTTCATTTCTCTCTTCCTCAGTACATGTATTTTAGACTTTCATCAATTGTATGTTATTGATATTAAATGATATAACGATATTAAAAAGGGGTTTGTTGTATTTAGGTATATTCAATATGTCAAAATATCACGATTTTCTGTGTACTTTACCCGAATTCAATATGATAAAATACATATAGAACACTTTGGTGTGCGGTTCGTTTGTTTCTTTTCAAATTTATGCAAACTAAATATATCACCAACAGGTTCGCAATATCAGGCTTATGATTCTGTGAAATTGAACATGATAAAAAGGAGAATATTACAACTGTAATACGTATACACGAATCACTGTTAAGTTGTTATTTATTTTTGTTGTTTTCAGATGAACTTTATTCAAAAGTAAAAGCTTTATATGTTGTTTTACAAATAATTATACATGAAAGTGTGTACTTAGTTTATAGTTACTATGCCTTAAAGCTCGGTGTACAATGAGATATTTTGTTACAAATGTTGTTTCTTGAGAGTTTTTCTTTTTGTCCTAAGTGGACAAGTTTCATGATCTGATATTATTATACTTTCTGTTCCAGATTTCAGTTTGTAAAGCTGTATTTCACATGCTTGATACCCAATGAAAATTTTCTTTTGAGAAATAATAACGTTACATTAAAGCGATCTTTGTTGATAGAAAAGCGAAGTTCGGTTTGTGTGTGTAAAATTTGATGCATATCATAGAAAATGATTGCTATCAATATAACAGAGATTGATTGCGATAAATGTAAATAAAGTAAATGTAACGTTATAAACGATTCAGATTTTTGTAACATTCAGTGCAGGCATCAACAAATACAATAGATCATCGCATCTGATATAAAAGATGGTAAAACACGATAATTCGAACGATGTCAGAGACCTTTATTTTTTATGACAAACCTGTATGGGGTCGGTAGCTGGCAGACAAGTTTGTATGTTTGTTAGTTTCAGTTTTGAAGTTTCGTAAAAGATTTTCATAAGGTAATATTTTGGTTGGTTTTGTCATCGACATTTATGACACGTTTCAGTTCATTTAAAATCTATTGCAGCTTTATTTTTCAAGTCATAATCTTTATATAATACACAAGTTTGTGTACATTTAGCCTCCACTCTTTGTGCTTAAGCATTTTTTTCTTTTCCAAGAAGTAAATTGTATTTATGTTTAACTTAAAAATTGTCACATTAGAATTCTTGTATATTTGTATGGGTAGATATTGTAAGATAATGTATAAGTAATAGGTTAGATAGTTGGATAACAAATTGACAAAAACAATAGACCTCAGGGGATCAGAGTGGGTATTTGAGGTGTGTATTTTTGTGACTTTGCAGCGCAAACTAGTGTCTGCATAAATTTACATGATCTTAAATTTGACAGCAACATACATCCATTGATTTTGTACTGTAACCGTCGAAACACTTGGGAGTGCTATTGTTTTTGAATAACTCAACATATCTCAATGTATGCAATTGGCAAATTATTTACACCTTACTGGTTCCCAAATCCCCCAGTTATTCTGTCTATATTGCAGTCAAGCCACAAACACAAAGATTTACAATAAGTACAATTTGTACTTGCAAAGCTTTATGTAATTGTCATACACAGTGAAACCTTTGTCAGACCACTCAGTCCAACAAGCCAAAGTAAGTTTAAAGTGAGCAGGTCTCTTCAAAAAGTCAAATATGAGAAAATGAGTGGCCAGGCGAAACTGCCTGTGTTGTTTTCTAATTTGGCATGCAAGTTTCTTAGTAATGTTTCACATCCACAAACCTTGCCCTATGTTAACCCTAAGTGTAAGAATAGTTCTCTGCTATAAATAACTATAAAAACGATTTATTATGCACGAGATAATATCAGTCCACTGACCAAATTGCTTGAACAAGTCGGCAAGATTACTTTGTAACGGAATATTGTACATATTGGAAGTGCTATTGTGTGGAACTGGTCCCCTGTTCTTATATTGGCATGATGATAAAAACGGTCTTTTTTAACAAAAAAGTATTTATGGTATCAAGTATTAAAGTGTGTGTTGTTTCAGTTTTATAGTTGTGAAATGTAAAGAAATAAGTATAACCCCCTTGGTGTGCTTAACTACATAGAAACAAATACCATACATACGATGATAGAGTAAATAATTTACTGTACAAAGCAAAACGTGAAAACTCTAAATAGGTTTGCAAATTGTACTGTTTACTCACTATTGAAATGTCTAGGTTTTAATGAATTTTTTAACCATTGCGATTTGTAACAATTATAGTTCTCAAAATGAACAAAAATTAAAAAAAATATTCAAATTCTAAAGTTAACATCGACTTTTGTTTTTTTATTTAAGCGATACCCCGAAAAAAAGAAAAAAATAACGAAGAAAATAAAAGATGTATACTTGTGTATTGCAAGGTGCGCCTGCAATGTTTAAAGGATATCATAGTCATGATCCCTCACTTTGTTTACACCATGGTTGACTGACTTTAACGTTAACTCTAGGATAAGGATAACTTGAAGAAAAAACTTTTAAGAATCACTATTTAAGGCTACTTCTTGAGTTTAAATTTTATATTTTCACAATCCAGGCATTTAACTTGAAGACGAAAAACTTTCATTGAGAAATAACTTGTATTAAGTTAGTTAAAGGCAATTTTGTGTAAGTCTGACGGCATATATCCTTTAATATTAAAGTTGCCTTCTAAAGCCGTTGAAGGAATGGCGCTTTCCTGTGATGTTGCGCACTTTAAATGCAATTCGTTTTCAAGGTCGTGAACACTTAGATTGGCAAGTTTAAGGGGTTAAATACAATCCTGCAAACGAAACAATGAAGTGAACTGATATTGACCAGGGCGGGAAGGATATAATGTCCCCAGATGCAGGTTCTTGCATCCTACGCTGACTGCAATGGGATAAAATTCCAATTCTGAAAGTGAATGCATGCATACAAAACTTAAACTGGCAAATAAATTAACAATATCATTTTGTCATTGCAATTTGAATCTTTTTAATAATTGAAAAGAAGTGACTAAAAGTCATATTTTCTAAAAACTATTTAAAATGTATCAAAGTCAAAGAAATTGCCAATACCATCATTCAATCATGGCATTGTAATTTAAGTTAAAGTTAAGAAACAGTCAGAAAAGGTTCCTCGTTACTTTAAAACACAACATTTATCATTTTTGTTATTCTCTTTGATCTCTTATTTTAATTTATCCATTTTCTCTTTTAATCTCATTATTTCCTTTTCATATTTCGTTCTTTTCTCTTTTTTTCATTTCTCTTCTTCTTTTTCAAAACTTTATTCTTTCTTTCTTTATCACCTCAAATAACTTTCTTTTTTTTAATTAACAATTTGTTTTTGGTTTCTTTTGATCAATATGATTACTCGGGTTTATTTCTTCTACTGTTTTATCTTTTCCTGTCACTCTCTATTTAATTTCCTTATATGTTTATTTTTCTTTTCATGGCTCAGAACCAAAGGGCTAAAGAGGAAAGGTCAATTTAACAAATAGAAACGTAGTTTTGGACTTCCTTTTTAAATTGAAAATAAGTAGAAATTCAGAGAAAATTTTGTGCACAAAAGTCAGATTTATCGGCTTGTAACTCCAATTAGGTCAACCAATCAGGAAAAACTAGGTACAACCAATAATATGAGAAATATTTCCCTTCTTCTAGCCTATCATGGATCAGTATTTAGTGCGCTTGAGATTTCATCCAATGGGAGGCAAGCTTGACGTCACTTGCTGCATATATTAAACGCTCTCATTTATCATAGTCCGAGAGACCTGACCTACAACGTTACGCGCTGAGGCTGCTGCACTGTTTACGGTCAGGGATCTCCCCATTGAC
>JBCAUI010006173.1:0-10180 GCA_038406195.1 Haplosyllis anthogorgicola
GCATATTGGACCACTGAAATTTTCTTTTGAAACTATACAACTCTTATTAAATTTAGATAACTTTTGTATCTTGAGACTGATTTGAAACCATTTCCACTTATCCCAGATGAGGTGTAACTATGGGTGTAGACACTAGAGATGACCCTTAAACATATTCCATCAAAAAGTAAATTTTGAAAAAATATCGATATAAGTGGGGAAAAAATATTGATATAAGCGTAACAATTAACATTAGGGTCAATGGAAGAAATTTGGTGCGGAGGAAAAGTATCGATACAAGCGGGATATCGAAATAAGCGATATCAGTATATCCGGGGAGGAGTGTACTTCTTCAAGTAGCTGTAACATTCATCATGTCAGTTTAGAGCAGAAAAATACATCAGACAGATACAATGATATTTCGATGGTTCAAATGTGAACATAACTTGGTCTATTTTAATTGGATATACAGTAGAATCTGCAGTGTGTGTACCAGCCACTGAGCAAACTACTGTCATCTATGTACTGGTTTTCAATCTTTTTTAGTATTTTGTACACCACTGGGCAAATGTACTGTCCACATACTTTATTCCATGGATAACGGGTAGTTGGCCCAATTCTGATTTCACTGTATAGTAAAATTATTTTTGAGCGTTAGATTGAAGTTCATGTAGATGTATTTGCGTCTTGTAGGCTATTCATCACTTGGGTATCCCTACCACACGGGCTGGTACGTGTGTGACGTCACAGTCCACAGTGATTAGAGATATATTTTACAATGGTAATCCTATCAAAGAAAAGTGTACAATAATTCTCAGAATAGCAGAAACCTTTATCAGGTAAGCATGTGTCATATCACAGTCCTCACAGTTTTACAAGGAATACATTGTTACACAACTTCACATGAAACGATAGTCAAGTGAAATGGAAGTAATTTTGTATTTCAGGAAGTTAATGATAATTTTGTAAACAGTAGAATCTGTCTTGAGCGACACGGACCGTCCGAAAGTGTCACAAAAGGCAGGGTGTCGCCCAAGATAGGGACATTTAAACTAGTTTTCCCAAAGTTGTATGCAGTAAACAGTGTCGTTCAAGACAGGATGTCATTCAAGACAAGTTCAACTGTATTTGTAAAGTGTGAAACCGGAGTACCAGTTGCCCCACAAACTGTTTGTGCACTGGTCCCAGAGGAGGGATTGCAACGGTTGTCATCAAATACGTAATAAAAAATGAATTGTTCTACAGGTTTGGGTCGTTTGAGATATTTAAAGGACCTGATATGGAAACGGGACGCAAAGGACCGAGTCACGGAAACACAGAGCTACTCAAAACGTTACTGGAGTATGTCATCAAAGTGTTTTACCCACAGGTAAAGACAAGTCAGGTTGAATAATTACACTATACTTATCCCTACCTAAAACAGTTAGTATCTTAAACAGTAAAATGGCAAAGTAGGAGAGTGATGGGTGGTGGGCAATGTTTCGCAGTGGCCATGAGAACTGCATGGAAGTGGGTGATCCAAGTTTGATTCCTGCTGCAGTTGATAGAGATGTTGGGTAAATCTCATACCAAGGGGTAAAATTGGTACCGTGTGAAACATTGTTGGAATAGGTTCAAGTGAACTGCTTGTGTGAATGTAAGAGCACAACTGAAATCAATCGATTAACGTGGTGATTATTTAAGTTTTCACTGTGTAATCTTTAGATATCGAAACATTACATCTTGTTTATTTAAGATTTGGAATGCACATCAGTCGGACAGACAGGCCATGTATTTAGAGTTCTACAAGGAGGTGGTACGACGCACTGCTAAACTGGTGGTCGGGTGGCAAGCTGTTGGTTGGTGTCACGGGTACGCACTTACTGCGTCATAGTACCTGACTAATGATACTTATTTAGTGGAAAATGAGTGGAAACTGAGGCCAACCGATTTTAAATATGACAAGAGTTGGCTCGTTAAGATTTTTCCAGAGAGCACTAAATAAACACCAGCATTGGTATCTTAACTGTCACGGAAATACTTGCACTCATCGCGCAAATTGCATAAGAAAGGCATAAAAAATTTTAAAGTCTAAGTGTTTTATATGACATGGTGATCGCTGAAATAATCTCAATTAAACAATGCTAGCATGAGAAACGTCCTAATTGTATTGTACTGATGCCATGCCATGTTTACTGTTGACAGGGTACTCAACACAGACAATATGAGTATAGTGGGATTAACAATAGATTACGGACCCTACGGATTCATGGATAACTTCGATCCTGAGTTTATCTGTAATGGTTCTGGTGAGTAATTTTGGAATAAGACGCAAAAATACGTGAAAATTTAACATTGAAATTTTTTTTATGGATGCAGTATACCGATCTTAACTTTATGTGGTAAGGCTTCAAACATCCGAGTTCCAGGATGTTCAAAATGCAAAATAATTTTGCTAGTAGCACAAAGTAAAAAGTCTTACTTATTCAAAAACAATGACTGCAGTATGAACAAATTGTTTGCTAGTCTAGTTTGTGTTGAGATGTCGTGCAGACCACCAAAATTTCGTAATTGCTGAAATTAAATTAACGTTACTGAAAGCAGAAAAATAAGGATCCGATATTTGTTGATAATATACGGCATACCTGCCTTTTTCGGCAGTGTCACTGTAAAATGCATCCTTATTATTCATATCTATTTTACCTGTTTCGTATGGCATACTTGCCTTTTTGGCATTTTTGCCCTGAAAATTAGGGTGCCGCTCAAAACAAGTTCTACTGTAAACTGTTTTTGTAGATGACGGTGGTCGTTACGCCTACGAGAAGCAGCCTGGTATATGTAAGTGGAACTGTATGAAGCTCGGCGAGGCTCTACATCCGCTCATCAGTGCGGACGTGACTAAACCCGTACTAGACGAGCTGTTTGATGCCGAGTATGAAAAATATTACATGGAGAAGATGAAGAAGAAGGCAAGTAACTTTTAGAAAATTTGCATGTCAAAGCAACATAATTATTTCTCTTTGCAACCTTCATTGAACTTACTTTTGGACAAGTTATGATGTCTGAAGGAAAAATCGTGTGCAGAAAGCTATTTTCTAGAGTATGGAATCATGGTATTAATATTGGATTTGTCAGACAGTCCTATCAATTGACCACAAACAGATTGCTGGCATTTATCTAATAAATAATGTTCTGTTCTTCTATTTGCAGCTTGGTTTGTTGAACAAAGAAGTTCCAGAGGATAAGTAAGTATACATCTTTACAAGCGCTGCTGGTGCTGGCCCCCAATGACCCAACCCCTCGATTGGCAACCCCTCCAATGATTTGAAAGTGCCATGGCACCTTTCTAAAGAGAAATCCTGGATCTGCCCCTGAGGAATGTAACTTGGATTAGAAGTTATTAAATAACGAACAAAGACACCCGTTTTATATTTACCATTTATTTCAGACAATTGATAGAATCGTTATTTGAAACGATGGCAGAAACCGGGGCTGATTTCACGAACACATTTAGGTGTCTGAGTGAGATACCACTACCGGGTCATCCACAGTTTGATGAAAAGGTAATATTGTAAATTTTGATGTCACAATGATCAAATCATTTAAATCATGAGTACAATAGTTTTATAGTCAGTGGAATATGTACAGAAATTTTTGTAGAAAGTTCGTTTTTAGAAAAAAAGTATTAACATTTCGAGAAATTTCTCGTGTGCTCTGAAAATCTTGTACGTTACTCGGTTTACTAACATTTAATGTGCAGGTGCAAGAGGTCAGTATGTATGTTCTGAGCCAGTGTTGCACTCGAGAAGAATTAATGAAAACAAATGCTCCCAGAATGGATCCAAGGTTAGCATTAAATCTATGTGCTTTAAAAGTCAAATGAAACTCTTTTGCATAAAATGGCCTACTTTTTGCGCACCGTCTTTTCATTGACGACTCTTAAAGGAGAAAACTTTTGCAACTTCAGACAGCTGAACATGTTCATGATGATGATGCAGATGAACCCAGAACTTCTGTCGGTACTTGGCGGGGGACACCGGCAGATTACTCGTGAAATAGAACGCATTGAAAAATACAAGGAGTTGAAGGTTTGTGAGTTACAAGTACATGTACACTGTATTTGTATTTTATCATGATTCTAACAAATGCATCCAAGTCAAATTGTAGAAAGCTACACAGTTCAATATTTCAAAATTGTGAACTCACAACGTCAACACCTATGTCAGATAAATATTTAGATTTGTTACTGAAATAAATTTGATGGATTCGAGTAAGCATGCAGGATTTAAAACTCATGGGCTGGCAATGACATTCTGAGTGTGAAACTGTGTGTATCAGTGACCTCATAAAATGGTGGTCCGTATTCAAAAACCCAAGAACATTGTTGATTTTGTTTATTTTTCAATAGAAAATGAAGCCGGAGGAGAAAGGAGCCACCGACAAGGAAATGTGGATGGCATGGTTCGCGAAGTACATCACACGACTCAAACACGAGGCAGAGGGCGTGGAGGACCTGACTACAGCGAGCGAGACGAGGAAAACCACCATGAACCAACATAACCCAAAGTAAATACCGTAAATGCCTTCATTGGAATGCAGAACCAATTTAGGGATGTGCTATGTTTAGAAAATAATTTTGGCCAATTTTCAAAAGGCAGGGGTGTTAGAATTTTTGTTTTTTTATTAAAGGGGATCTCATGAAACGCACGTACTACCTTAAACCTGCATGCATATGCATTTTCAGAGTGCATTTTCTATTCAATTTAATTGTATGGTGACAGGGTCTTATAGAAACTTCCCAGGTTACAACAACTTAATTCATGCGGAGTGAAGTGAAAACCTTATTGCTATGAGACTAAAAAAACATTGGGTATATTGTAAAAGGATTTGCATTTGTTTAGGTACATACTGAGAAATTATATCGCACAAAACGCGATAGAAGCTGCGGAGCAAGGTGATTATTCTGAAGTGCGCAGAGTGCTGAAGTTACTGGAGAATCCGTACAGTGAGGAGGTAGACTTCAGTGACATACCCGCTCCAAGTGCATCAACACCAGCTTCAGCTGCAGCAAGTGGTAAGTGTTTAATATCAGTCGTATGTAAAACTATCCTTACAGACAAATGTATTACATGTACTCGCATGCCGAAATACATTAGGAAGAATGTTGATTGGTATCCTTGCTTAATACTGAATATAAAAATAAGTAAGATAAATGAATCGCAACAGTTGCGATCACTGTGATATTCAAGAAAGTAACATTGGAATGTTACCCAGGGATGTGCACCTCGGAACATCATGGTGGGAACACTTGGTGCATGATTTGATTAAAAGAAACTTAACAAACTTAACACTTTACAGCCACTTTGCAGCCTGCACTTCAAAATGATAAACCAAATTTAAAAAGCGCAACAAATGTTGGTACAAACCTACTATTCATTTACTTTTAGACGAAGAAAGTGGAGCAGCTTGCAGTTTTGAGAACAAGATTTCCTACGACAGTAAACCTCCTCTGTGGTCAAAAGATCTCCGTGTCACGTGATCCTCGTAAACCCACCTTGTTACGATACAGCGTCGCTTCTGGCAATTGTAGTCACCATCGAGTTAATATTAAATTTAAAAAGAAAACAAAACAATCCGGTATTTTCCTAGGCTTGACTTTTAGTGTGGTGAGACATGCAAGTAAAGTTCCTTAAAAGAATTTAATTCAAAATTGAACAAAAGTTAGGTTCTTCAATATTCAACCGATTTAATTTTAAGGGAAAATTAGTCCGAATTTGAATAAAAAGTTAATTCTTCTGCAGATGCTGTATTTAACGAGGTGGAATATATTCCTCGAGTTTATGGCTTTCCTCTCCTAGTAAGCCATGACCCGTTGATGCGTCAGCCATTCCGTACACTGTACTACGTTTAGTACTGTATGATGGTCACTGTGTAAACTGTTAAGTACAGTTACTTTGACCTGATATTGTGTACCCTGTGGTGTGACAATTTGTAATTTTTGTACAGAAGCGTAAATAAAATTCAGTGGAATTTGCACTATTCGCAAATAGCTTCGCAAGTTAACTTCCGATTATGGCAAGGGTTTATGAAGAAGATGTACATACACTTGTCCCCATATAATTCGATTTCCACTCGGATAATTCGATGGCCTGCTTGATTCGATCAAAAATGCTGTGTCAAATATATCGGGGGACAGGTGTACATCGTTTGAGCCAAAAACATACCATTGACTGTGATAGTTGCAAGTTAAATTTATTATATGAACTAATACTGTCGTGTACTGTACATAAATGTAATTTACATAAAACGCGAGACGAATGAAACTATTTGATCTATTATTTATTGTCTTTGTCTCTTGTAATAAAAATCACACTTGCAAAGAAATAGTGGTTTCACACAATACTCTGACATTGTACAGTTTCGATTTAAACTTTTGTTTTTTTCCCCAGTCAACGCACTTTAAACTTTCTGATATTGACATGTTGTCCAACAAATAAAACATGTAGCCTTAGAGATATTAAATATGCAATGAATGTAATTTTGTAAAAATCCAAACGCAAAGAAACCCCATATATAGATTGCTTAAGTTTTTGAACAGCTCAACGTGATAAATTGTCTCTGTTTGGAATTGGTAGTACCATATATACAAAGTGTACTCATTCGTACACATAACACGTTTTCATTTCTTATTACACAATAGCAATACAATAGATTTCAGTTGATGTACACCGCATACAGCCTATTTCTGTCGAAGCCATACTGTGGCAGCGATTCGACAGTCCCCTTGGTGTACATCTTGTGAAGCCATTCCATTTATATCTCAAATATTATGAATTTGACCTTGACCTCCTTAGTCGCGACCTTGATCGACTTCTACTTTTTGATCGTCGCCTGTAAGAAAATGACAAATAGATAAAATGAACTTTTCTGGTAAAAATAGGTCCAGATGGACCTGAGCTCATTTGGCATTATCAAAATACTTGAGACAATTTAGGTCACAATATCACAAGGATACAAAATGTCTAAGATCAAATTACCAATGTGTCCAATGAAAAAGACACAAATATGGCTGTCCAACTAGAAATATAAGCAGCATCAATGTAATTTTCACAGAAAACAAAGGGTATGTGGATGCATATGACTGCAAAATATGAAGTGTGTATCTTTAACTGTGTGTCCAGAAATAAGGTTCAAAGAAAAATACAAATATGGCTGCCAATTTGAGAATAAAGATCACTGGAACATAATTTTTAATAGGCTTTGAGATGGGACAAAGGTGCATATGTGTATAAGATATGAGGTCTCTATGATCAATAGTGTGCGACGATGATGACAACGACGGACACTTCATGATTCTATAGGCTCTTTGGCCAAATGAGCCAATAAAGAAATCACATTCATCTTTTTGCAAGTAGTATCCACTACAGTATGTTGTGATATACCGTACACAAATCCGTTATTCACACAGTTACAGAGCTAAATGCTTGTTGTAGGACGGTGTACTAAGTTACTAAATGTCGCAATTGAATCCTTAGAAAAATTGACATTATCTCTAATATAAATTCGTCACCTGTTGTATGACCTGCGTGGTGACCTACTTCGACTCCTCCTGCGTCGTTTAGGTGACCGACTTCTTGACCTTGACCTCGTTCTCCTCCGTCGTGCACGATCTCTGCTCTCAGATCTAAATAATAAATGTTCTTTTACATCAGTAAAACAAATACACTCCTCCCCGGATATATCGATATCGCTTATATGAATATCCCGCTTATATCGATACAATCTCTTGCAGTCAGTCAAATTCCAATATTTTGATATTTGTTCTGCTTGTATCGATATCCCGCTTATATTGATACAATTTTATGTCGCCCAATTTATCGATATAACCGGGGGGGGAGGGGGGGGGGAGTGTAAGTCAAATGTATATATATATATATTGTTCTAAAGCTGCAATTTCCGAAAGGGAAATAATGGTGGCTTTATTTAGCCTTTTTCTTTGTGGAGCCACTGCTGTTCTGGACTTGGGACATTAAATTATTTCACAGCGATGAAGTAATCACAGTTGTTGGCAAGTGCGTTATAACGATGGTGATTTCTTGTTGACAGAGCCAAGCTATTTTACAAAAAGAAACTTGTACAAACCTTGATCTTCGTCGGCGTGGAGATGAGCTGCGTCGTCTCTTTGGTGATATGCTACGTCTCCTTGGCGATGACCTACTTTTACGTCTATTTGACCTACTTCTCGATCTTGACCTCCTGCAATGAATATGCATTATAAAGTCTGCAAATTGCACATGTACTTACCAGTGTATTAAAATGGGGAAAACACTGATCATCTCAACGTGGCGAGTTCCGTGTCTTTCCTAAAGCCAAGGCAAAAGAGGTTAGATGGCCAACAGACCGTCGTTGGTGCTTTTAGTGCACTCGTGCAAGCTATGCATATTTAAAACAGTATTACTGACTAGATGATTAAAATGGGTAAATTCTCCTGCTTAAAAGAACTTACTAAAACGTATTTCGTGGAAATCAATATACAATACCTGCTGCTTCGTCTGCGTTTCTCCCGACTGTCACTTCTATCACGTCCTCCCCTGGATCCACGGTGCACTGATCGGCTCCGGCTCCTGCTGCGACTCCTGTGCTTAGGACTGCGGTCCTTCCTTCCACCTCCTTTTGGACTCGTACTTTGTTTTCTGTCCTTCGTAACTGGACTTTTTGACTTAGACAAGGAATGACTGCGGCTTCGGTTGGATCCTTTGGAACTGGGTCTTCGTCCTAAAAAGTGGGAGACCCTGTTAAAAAGTTACTATTCTTGTGTTACCATGTTACCACGAGTTTTACTTTACCACTTTGCTGGGGTACCTGCTGAGTTGGCATGAACACAGCACTAAGTTACCTCGAGATGTTTCCTCTCCCTCAGAATCAGATTCATCACGAGGTCTGGTTGCGGTTGTTGGTGGCGCCCTCCCTGGTGAAGTATCCTCTCCATCACGTAACCTGTCTGCCGTACCTTCAGTACGTGACTCAACGATGGCTCCACTAGTTTTTATATCCCATCTAAAATTGTAAAATCATTGTCATTTAACTCTGTGTCTTTCTCGTAGCTAGTGGTTTTCAGTGATTACACTGTAAGAAAATCATACAAAAATTAATTTTCTCAGTACAAACTACACATTTGTTTTTTTTACCCACTTCTATGTCCAGCTACATATTACCTCTACTTTCAAATACACTCATAAAACTCACCTGTTTCGTTTAACAGGCGATTTATCTGGAGTTTTTGATTTGGATCTAGACTTCGACGACCTTGACCTTCTCTTTGGCAGTGACCTTGATCGTGACCTATTTGGTGAGGATGATCTTGAACCAGAATCATCTGAGCTGCTGGAATCACTACTGCTGTCCACACTGGAACTACCGTTTGGTGCCTGCAAACAATTATTGTCTTTCGAATGAAATTCGCAAAGACTAAGTGGTCTGCAGCGGCACATAATAAGTGGCGGCACATAATAACGTCATAAAATACAACATTACCACGTTACCTCCCACATGACGCTAGAAACGGTGTTGTCATATTCTCACATTCAAAAGACAATAAGCAACGACAGAATTACCCGGGTAGGCCAGGTTAAATGTCTATCACGCTTGGAATAACAAACAAACAAAATGGCTGCAATGTACATCCCATAATAATAATAATAATAATAATAATAATAATAAAATTCTCCCATGATCCTTTGCAGGTGGCTGGTGAGGTGGCCTGGCCTTGTACCATGCTGGCCCAACCCAATGTGTGAAGATAGACCTATCTGCAGTCAGAGCCCCCCCCCCTACCCCCCCAGGAGAGGCAGGTGGCAGGTGAGGCAGTCTGGTCTTGCACCATGCTGGCACAACCCAATGCATGCGTATGCACCCCCCAAATTCCTGTCAATGCATTGTTACTTCCAGTTTTGCTTCAATTCTAACCTAATCTTTATGTTGACTGTTACTAGCAGGTAATATTTCAGTAAAATATGTATGTTTGAAACTTGGTATAGGTGTAGATTAGGACCTAAGGAGTGGTGCTACATAGGTGCCATTCTGCTACAATGCATTTTTCCTTATTTTGGACCCCCTTTCTCCAAAACCTTGATATCTTGGAAACTGTTCTGAGTATTATGGGATAGAAAAACATAAAATGTTGATTTTCACTGGGAAAAAGTGACCGTAAAGGCTTGAAAGT
>JBCAUI010006184.1:0-10179 GCA_038406195.1 Haplosyllis anthogorgicola
CCCCCCCCCCGACTGGGCCCAAGTACACTCGGAGAAGAGGATGGTCTCACCTTTCACACACACTGGCATTCCCTAACCGTGCGAAGCATGGGTTTCACCTAGTTAATTACTAACCCTAACCCTCTATTGTCTCAACCTTAAATTTTTTCCGCGAAATACTAAATGAGCTCAGGTTTGTTTGGTCCTATTACATGTAAACACATGGTTATTGACTCTCGTGCTTCGCAATGAGGTTCTATGTATTGGACGAAATCTACATTTGTGTTCTGGGCCGCCATTGCAAAAAGTTGACCAGGACCCCCCCACCCCCCGGACTGGGGAAATGCATTTTCAGCAGATTTGGACTCTGACTCAGTGTCAAAAGTTAGGAAAAAGTTGACCAGGACCACCCCCCCCGGACTGGGGAAAATGCAGTACTGGCCATTTCACACAATTACAGAAAAAAGTCGGAGGAGGCATGAGGGCCAGTGCTCCATATCTGGACACCTCGTTCTGATATAGTTCCTCGTGCCAAGTGTGAATTGCTTACAACCCATTTTATGTTATGTACATGATAAAAGATACACACCTGCCATTTCTTTAGCAGCATCTTCAGATTTCTCCACCTTCATTTCTTTTCTGTAACAATTTAAAGGCAAAAAATTGTTAACAATGTAAAAACGGAATATTAACTATAAAGCGTTGTTAATTTGTGCAAGACATACGCATGCTACAGATTAGACAAATTAAATATAAATTCGAACTGAGCCCAAGTATTACTAATACGCTAAATAATAATAGCATTTGCACGGCCAATAAGCGTATAATAAATTTCCACCCGTTATACTAAATAAAGTTGCAGCTTAGGTCTAAACCTAACACCATAGGACATCATTAGTAAAATAAGTTTTACTATTTGTGGTTTAAAGCTAATCGCCAAATTGTATGGAAACATGGAGACGGCACATGTAGTTATGAAAATAAGCTTTTCCAGAACACCATGAAGGATACTGAGATACACACGTGTGTAGATTAAATAATGTACAATGAAATCAAAACTTGATAAATGCGGTAAATTTGTAAAGGAAAAGTTTGCACTGAAAGCTCAGCAGATTGTAGATTACTTCATGAACATTGAGTTATTTCAAGCAAGTTTCTTTTCATGATGGGAGTGCTCATTTTGTGCCAACCATAAATTTCAATCATATAGGCCTAGTATGACCTATCTGCTGTTTAAAATGTATACTGCACAATGATTTCTTTACACAAACTTTTTTCTAGGGTGAAAGCTGGTTAGTTTTTAAACATGGCTGCCAAGTTCCAAGTGGAATCAAATTCCCCGAGTTTTTGCGTGTTGCTGATATTTTTCCCTGTGATAACTGTATCTTATAAATGCAGAATTACAACTTTAAAACAACTTTAGCATCTTATTAATGCTTTCTTTTTACACAGACACATGGGACACAAGATATAAGTGATATATCAGGGCTCGAATTAGTGATTCGCCCGGTCGAAATTTAGTACAGTAGAACTTGTCTTGAGCGACACCTGTCTTGAACAACATGTCTTTTTACGACACTTTTTGCTGCAGACAACATTGTTAAAACACGTTTAAATGACCCTGTCTTGGGCGACACCCTGCCTTTTACGACACTTCTTGGGAGGGAAAAGTTCAGTGTCGCTCAAGACAAGTTGTACTGTAACCTAAGGCCAGACTTTTTTTGTTTGTTGGATTACGTATCAATGGAGGAAATTTTTGAGTGCAGTGATTGGAAAAAAAATAAAAATAAAAATAGACTTTGCTGTACATTTTGATAATTTCAATTAAAATTTACAAAATTGACGAATAATTTTTCTGAACAATGTTTTGTTGAAGTGATGGAAAGTTACAATTTTGTATTATTTGGGCCCTGATTCATTTTTTTTTTTGATTTCATGATTTCTGAGAGCAGCAGGAAACATAATCCAACAAATAAAAAAAGTCTGGCCTAAGATTGCCCTGCATGGCAACTCAAATTTTACAATGTTTTCTTGTGTTCTATCCTAAATTAATATACAGTAGCACCTGTTTTGAGCGGCACCTTTTTTACGGCAGTGTCCCTGTAAAATGAATCCTTATTATTCATGTTTATTCCACCTGTTTTGTACGGCATACCTGTCTTTTACGGCATCTTTGCCCTGACAAATTAAGGTGTCGCTCAAAACAGGTTCTACTGTACGACAATTACTATGTAATAAAACTGCAAAAGCATACATGTTTTTTAGGTATACATAACAGTACAAAATCAGGACCACCTACATTTGCTTCGGGCAACCTAATTTGAAAACCAGGGCGGTATTTCACGAAGGGATTTTTAAACTTATGGGAGGTCTAACTGTATAAACTTTATACTTAACATAATTTTTTATTTCATGAAGGGAAATAGGATTTTCTAAAGTTGGCGGGAGGCAAGAGGCACCCATAAATATTAAAATAGTTATGTCAGGTAGACTGACCTAACTGGGGTTAATTTAGTTAAAAAAAGAAGGAACAAAAATTAGACAAATTTGGCCTCACGTGCAAATGCTGTAACGTAAGTATGAAACCTTTGTGAAATAACATTTATGTTGGAGGAATAGTTATGTAAAACACATTTAACAATTATTCCACAAGTCATGTACCTTCATGAAAAACAGCCCAGGTTGCCCTGCAGGCAACCTTGGATTTTGAACTAATTCGAGCCTTGATAAAAACAAAATGGATTACACCATTGGAAATGTTGAATTATTGGTTAAAGTGAACGACCAAAGAAATTTACTATTGAAAACATGCCAAACAAAGTGAGGCTGAAAACAATTTGGATATGCAAGCCAACAAAATGACAATTTGTAAGGAAATACTTCATGATGGGAGTAATTCAGAAAATTCCCTATGCTTTCAAAAAAGTTCTGTGTGTTTTTTTCTCTTAATTTCCTGTGTTTTTTGATTGTCAAATTCCCTGTTTTTCCTGTGTTGTGGCAACCATGTTACAACACCCCCTGCCATTGAAAATAATTAAAAAAACTTGCACCAAGCAGTTCACGAACAGAGATTTGGTTTAGCGTCTAAGCTGTGTACAAAGTGCTTGTGTATACATATGCACATGTAAGTAAGTACTCTTCAGTACGGTTTTTTGTCCCATAGAGTTAAAACAAGTACCCGGCAGAATCCTGCTTGTCGCTGGCGTTACTGCGACTGCTATCTTTACGATCTCTTTTACTCTTCTTCGACTTTTTGGACTTCTTTCCATGGCTCCCTGATCTTTAAAAATTATGGAAAATAGCTCGCTTTTAATTCAAATTTGGAATCGCACTACCGCTTACAACTAGCTTTATCATAGAGCCACATAGGAAGTTCAAGCCATCGGGATCAAAGTCATGCAAACACCGGTGTCTACGCTAACATGAATGTCAATTCTGAACTTTTATCTCCCCTTACGTAAGTAACTGTTAATGTTTTAAACCGTTAAAATAAGTATACTTGAAGGTCAGAAATTTTAACATATTTATTTGTTATTTCTAATACTTATCGTACATAGTTCTGCAATTTTTATACTGAGGAACAGACACTGGACTTGCACCACTTTGACTCAAACTAATCAGTAGAATCCAAAAGCCACAAACGTTTAATGAATGTTGTTTTTTCCAACAATTACACAAAATCAACTACACTCGTCCCGGATATATCGATATTTTTGGTGCGGAAAAATGGCATCGATATAAGCGGGATATCGATATAAGCAGAACAAATATCTGCATATTTTAATTTGACTGACTGCAAGAGATTGTATCGATATAAGCGGGATATCGATATAAGCGATATCGATATATCCGGGAAGGAGTGTACATGTATTAACAATTAAGTTCGTCATTTTGTTGGATAATAACCCCGGAGAGATTCATTCTGAAAGGACTATTACGCATTGAGCAATACAATTTAAATGTTGAGTTTTGTACCTGAACCTGCATATTCAACCGTCTTCCGACTGATGTGCACGATTAAAGTGTCAATTAAATTTTAGGCACTAGCATAGCATGTTACACCCAACAACTCATATACGTACAGCAATCTAGCCCCATTTCAAAATGAATCTATCTGGAATTTAGCTCGTGATTTAAGAGACATCCATGCTCTGCTTAACACTAACAACACAAAAAATGAAAGCAAATATGCAAAGCAACACTTAATGGCTACATACCTGCTACGAGAGCGCGATCCAGAGCGAGACCTTGAGCGGCTTCTTGACCTTGACCTAGAGCGGCTCTTGGACCTTGACCTCCTCCTTGACCTGCTCCTGCTGCGGGACCTTGACCTACGCCTGTCCCTGCTGCGCGAGCGAGAACGACGCCTGCGACCTCTTGATCGGGATCGGGATCGTGAACGGGATACAGCCCTGGAATTACACGTGATATTCAGTTAACAAATGAAATTGACCCGATTTCCAGATTTTCCTTTGTTATATTCTTGAGTCAACTTAATTTCCCCCAATTTCCCCCCAAAAACTATTAATCTCAAATATTAAAATACTAAAACAACGTTACTGTTGAGTTTCTAGCGGAAAAATAATTGATCTTGTATCCTAAAAATCAAGAACATATCAGAAGAAAACTTTTTGGCACATAAACAAGACAAAGCCTGTAAATGTGATTAAAAAAAAGTCATGTCAAGAATCTTATTACATTTACAAGTTAATTAACAGGGTATGCAAGTTTTCTAATTATGTCCCAACAATAATCTTACCTCCATCCAGCTGCATAGAAACTTAATTATTTACATACACAAAGATTTAGATACATTCAAAAGAAATACCAGTAAAAGAGAAAGAAAAAAACATAATAGATTTCTTCCTAGAAAAATTGGAAACACCTTCTCTTGTTTGCAGTCAAAAGAAGGGATGTCGTCACGTTACCTTGGAAACCATCATTTTCTACCAATCGGGGAGCACCAATCAGCCGTAACCATGTAATCATGGTAACCAATGCTTTAATTTACTCAGCACATCCCGTGTGCTCTCACGACCAATTACAAGTCGACTCTCGGGCCACGTGACATCGCCATTAGCCTACGACCAATCAGATGCCGTTTCTCTGATCATGTGACACCACTTTGCCACCAATCATCAACCATTACCATTAAACCATTCCATCTCACACACATAAACCCATCCTGATATTAAAATCAATAGCTGCATAATAAAATACTTAGTGATTTGAGTCCATCCCCCGTTTTTCTCGCCGTTCCCTCCCAAATGTTACCCTTAAGCATTAAGATTAAAGAAAATAATATTTTTTCAAAATTGATTACTCGGTGGATGCTAAAATGTGCCATGCGGGGATAAAAAATATTTTTCGTTTTTCTTCGTTTCGAGTTTGTGAAAATCTCATCCATTCATACAAATTGTAAATTATATCAAACTAGAAACTTAACGTACGTTAAACATAGTAAACATGTTCGACTTTTTATCGTAATAATTAATTTCACTGTTCACCACTTCAATAAATGAATCATTTTGGGGGATATACCTGCCACATTTCGGTTCTTATGCTTTGCTAGCTATACGGATGGATAAACGTTATTAAATAAACCTACCAAACAGACTCTGTACGCAAGTATTTAGTCGGAATTGTCTTTACACCCCATTGTTTAGTAAATTTTGATAACTAATGTCTGCAAGGTGTGTTATTTCCAAAAACTCATGCATCTGAACATCAATAGCATTTGGACTTGGGTTGAACATTTTTTGTGCAACCTGTTCTGTTGGGAACTCTAGTGGAAAAAGCACAAATTAATAATATATATTTCTGTCGAATTTTAATGCAACATGTTTTCCTGTTATGTGTAAACGTTTCTACAATCTAAATAACATATTTATTTCTATTACGTCTATATCAATTACATCGTGGGGAATTCTTTCCTTGTAGGAGAAAGCCACCTTGTCCCTTTTAAAGAAATCTGTCATGTAATGGCTGGATACACAGTTCATTAAAGATTTACAAATTTAGAACAACAAATAAGGTTGGGAGAAAATGTTCTCAGATAAAAATCCATGTAACAGAAAATACTGGAGTGCAAACGTGTAAGTACTATACCAAGTATAGCATAGTGGGTGCAAACGTATTCCAATTCCACTTTTTAAAAACACATCATATAAAATGCAAAAAGAAACCCAACACACGGTTAATTAAAATGGTACAATGGCGTTTTATCGTAAAAAAGACATTTTAATGAAGACACGAGTTATAAAGTTTATGTGATATGAGGTAACTAATCTGATGTGGTCTAATTTAAAACAGAACAAATGTTTATAACGCATATGATTAATCTGTGGAGGCCGGCCTAAGTTAATGGTAACTGTCTTTGCTGTCTTCGATTAAGCATGTCGGAAGCTTTTGCAAAGCATCTTTCGTCTTTAGTATAAATGAACATTCAAATTTAAGGTTAATGCCAGCATTGGTAGCAAAACACACACGGTGAGGGTTTCTTGACAAACACATTTCAACACAGCTAGCAAAGCACAGCGATACATAGCACTTATAACCGATAGTGGGAACCTGAAAACCTAGCTATTTTTGTTTTTCTGTCAACCCTTTTAAAATAACAATTGTCCCAATGATTACTGTTTCTTTCGTCTCACATTTGAAGTTAACTCTTTTTTGTTTTGTTTTTGCACATGTGATATACCGTATTAGCAAAAATTAGGGCACCCTCTCTAATTGAGGCATCATCCCCTTTTTATTGACACAAGATTTTTACTGGTCACTCACTATTTATTAGTGGTGACTTTATTTCTGCACAAAGTTTTGCCACAAATAAATTTTGGTCTATTTTCTACAAAAGCATCCCATCAAAATGTTGTCTCGACAATAGGTGCTTTAATTCGGGTAAATATGGAATCACTGTATTAGATATGGAAATTTTTTCGCCTAAACATACTGGTAGGACTTGTATTGTACAAGGGCTGATAGGACTAGCCTCATATAATCAAAACCCACTTTTTAACTATCTACCACGTTAAATAACGCAAAGATGGCATAAAGACTTACTACGACCACACACACATTTCAAAAGAATCCAAAACAGCCATGAACATCTTAACTACTGAGATGTTCATTTTGGCAGCAGTGCGTGAGAAATCTTAATGCCAACTTCAGCTGTACTTTAGGTTCAATTTTTTTCTACATCAACCGTTTAGAAAAGAAAATATTGCGTACTGACCTGCTGACCACTCGTGTCACCCTTCGACGATAGCGCCACACTTCATCACAGTCACGAGAGAAGTGGCCCGGCTCACCACACTGGTAACACCTCAGATTTGGGTCAAAACCACGGCGCCGACCGTAATAACCACCACCACGACCACCACGGGTACGTGGTCTGGCAAACGTAACTCTTACACGACCCCCACATATAGTTCTGCAACATCATTAACATAAAATGAGCTGAAAATGACAAAAGATTATGCGGCTTGCCCAAAAAATTCTCCAATTTTATTTTGGATGTATTATCAACGAAATGACTACGTATTTTTGCTAGGTGCAATAACTTCCTACAGTATACATTTCAGTGTGACCCGAGTTTCTATATTTCAACCCTGCGGTAACAAACATAATATTTTGTAAATGACTAATATATGTATACATGTACAGGCAAAAAGATAGGTTGAAAAAATACAAGTGCTGGAACGTAAGTGTGAACAATCATTTTATTTTACTTAAAATGTGAAAACTTGTAAAAATAAATGTACATATTATGTTACGTAATCGATGTTTCTTCCTAATACGATATTCACACTGAAATTCCACGTATTTAAAGATGCTACAGCAAACCAAACCGAATGTGTCTTATTTCATACTCACGCTCCATCAAGTTCTCTAACAGCTTGGGCAGCATCCTCTCTATGCCGATACTTTACAAATGCGAAGCATGGTGGACTGTTTGCAACCCATACTTCGTCCAGTGGACCAAATCTACATTGGAGAACATAAATTAATACTCACGCTCCGTCAAGTTCCCTTGCGGCCAGTTCAGCATCTTCTCTATGACGATATACTATAAATGCAAAGCATGGCGGATTCCTTGCAAGCCATACCTCCATCAGTGGTCCGTATCTATATGGGAGGAAACAAACCTTGCTTCAGAGCCAACTTCTGCTACTTACAGTTCTTAATACACATCTGCAAACTCTTTTGGGTTAATTTAAACGTTCTTTTATCAAATGGCACACAAGGTTAATGAAAGTATGCACAATATATTATTTATGTCAGTTATGTGAAGATCTTTTCGGTCTCTGCTTATTGTGGCAAAAAAAAAAAACAACTCTAAAAAGTTGTTAATAAATTTATCAATATATGGCAATATTCTAGGTAGTGTCCTCCACTGTATCAACGGATCATTACGCTGCAAAGAAAAACCCGAACCTGGTCTAAAAGAGACACACATGAATAATATAAGGTCTTACTTTTTAAATCTGTCTTCCAATTCTGTTTTTGAACAATCGATGCCAAGATCTCCTACGTGTAATCTGCAAAAACAACCAAAGAAAAATTAAAATCTGTTTACTTACTACAGGCACAGCTTTAAATTTAAATACAGGCCTGTATTTATGTTAAGGTACCACATTTAACGTAACCGAAATTTATTGATTTACGGTTGAAACTTGGATTATGAACTTGCCACTTGCACACACACAAACACAGTAGAACCTGCTTTGAGGGGTCACCCTTACTCCCAATGTACTCCCAATTGGCCGTAAAATGACGGGTGGCCTCACAAAGCAGTGATGATTTGAATTATTTATCTGGAACAATACATAAGAAGAAATCCTACATATTGATCGTAAATGCCAGGTGGCTGCACAAAGCAGTGGCTTGTTAAAATAGGTTCAACAGTACATTGCGGCCTCTAATGGCCAAAGATAGCATTCATGTAACAGTCCACTGTCCTGTTGCTCAGACCAATGTGAAGCTTTAACCGACAAACCTGACTCCTTCTTCGGGAGACCGACTTCTGCTGCGACTGTAACTCCTGCGCCTCCTGCTTCGTGATCGTGACCTAGATCTCGACCTTGAATCTGACCTTGATCTTGAGCGACCCATTATCTGAAAATATGCACCATAACAGAATGAGTTCTTCGCTTTATTACAAGTAACAGCTAGTTATTTCACACGTGTTACACACAAGTTCAAAGTCTACGACACGACACGATTACAATCAATATAAAAATCTACATTATCGCCCAAGACTAAAATTTGTGCACACAAATTTCTCCAATTTCACGCGATATTTATCGATCCAACTAAGATGCTATTTATGCTACACTACTTACTCTATACAAAGAACGGTATAAGAGCAATAGTAATCCTTTTCACTTGCTGAAATAAATTATAATAAACTTACATTTTTCTGGGTGTGACGTGGGCCAATCAACAAAGTATTCGTCAACGCATGTGCGAGAAAGTCAGATATGTTTAATGTAGAATTTATTTTGGTCAATAGTTTTAACAGCGAAACTGCCGCTCAGATCTTCACACAAAACACTCCTGGTTTCGGTTTAAAACTTGTCAACTTTTCTCAATTTTATTTACCTTTAAGATGTCTATTTGAAATTAATCAATTATTCATATGAATCTCTTGGTTCAGTGTTCTAGGTGCTGCAACTTGCACGCCCTCTGGTAATGAGATTGTTTCTCCTTTGGTCAGTGATATGGTATGTAAAGGTTGTGGATGATATTGTCTGTTATTCTGTTCAAAGTGATGTTCTTCGACGGCAAACTAAAATAAATACGGGTTATAACTTGATAAATATTAAAAAAATTAAATTTGAAAACTTTAGCTCCATTTGACTTGAACAAAAAAGAAATTGATTGTTATCTAGAGTCTAGTCCATTCTGTGAATAATACTCCGATGCATAGAAATAAAAAAAACACAAAAACGTGCTGCCCCGGTAAATGAATGTCCTTTCACTTACTTTTGCAGTCCAACTTGACAGAATGATGACTGCGCCTTTTTGTATTCAACTTAAATATTTCTTCCAAAGAGTATGTGTAAGTAAGTACTGCAGATCATGAAATTTCTATCAATTTTATGTGAATACATGTAGTGTTTGTGCTATAGTGAGGGGTACCCCAGGTAAATAAAGATACTCCCACCGTAGCACAGCTTACATTCAAATTCAAACTGT
>JBCAUI010006195.1:0-10179 GCA_038406195.1 Haplosyllis anthogorgicola
AGGATCAAATGGTAGTGCTACAGGAAGCATTGTCAGTTGGTAATCTGAAGTCTTGGTCAACTTCACAGGGTTTTTAGTGAGAGTTGAGAGATTTGCTGTTGTGCATAGCATTGGCAGAGATTAATAAAATGACCATTGCAAATATTCATTTCGTCTGTTGTTCTATTGCGTTAAAATTACATATCACAAGTCTCACGGGCAGGGCAAAGAACGAAACTGCATGACAGTTTCATTCCAAAACACTCCCATTGGTTGGGACAACTACAGAGGAGCTGGTCACCTAGATGCAGAGAAGTTCAGCCACAACTGAACACCACTGCATCTGTAGAACGTTACTCGGAAGACAGACAGGGATAGAAGCACCCAAATTAGAAAAGGATGACTAAAGCTCTAAGTACACTCGGTGCCGGGTGGCACCGTTATTACATGGGGGAAGGTGTGTGCCTGTGATGGGATGTTGCACATGTGACCCTGAAGGGGGTACCAACTTTTGTTGGCACCGGTGCAGAAGGCCAGTTATGAGTCAGTCATGCCTGGTGTGGCTGACCACTCAGTCGGTCACATCTGCATATCTCCTTCCACAGTGAACTATAGATTTTGGTTCATGCATACTTCACAATGGTACGACCACAATGTAATGTTGCATTACTACATGTACAAATTGTATAAATGTTGCATAACTACATGTGCAAACTGTATAAATGTTGTGTTACTGTTGTGTTGTGTTGTGGTAGGATGCAATATAGATGTCTGATTTATTTGCTCATGTGTGGTCGGAATTAAGTAATACGGATGCATTTCAGTCAACACAAACAAAAGCCGGACATTCTAAAAACCTTTTATTAAACATATAAAGGTAACATTTCGAATGTTAAAATGTGAGAGAACTACCACTAAAATGTAAAAACTGGACGAATCGAAATTTATGGCTAAGAGTGGCCTGCGGAGTGGAAGACCTGAGGCGTACACCCTTGAAAGTCCAGAATACTGAAGTTCATGTAACAAACATATGTACAGGGCAGTACTATGACTGTGGGACAGTTGTCACTGGGTGTCGTGGTGAATTTACTTCTTGCAGCACTTCAGGAGCATGTACACAGGAGGTGGAGTTTGGCTGTACCCATGGAAGTGTTTGAAGTGTTTGGCTACACTCAAGGGATTGTGCCACATTGGTGCCAGCTTACCGCCAACTTCATCTTCCTCAGGTGGCAGCCACGATTCACAGCACACCAAGGCACACCGATAGTGGCCTCCAACAACATGGCTGATGTAGGTGGAGGAGTTCATTTTCACTTCTCCGCAGTAAGGGCATTGATAGAACTTGGTTGTCTTGCCCACTTTACTGTCATCGTACGCGTGGCCCTGAATGGCTTTGCTCAAGTGAATCTTGCCCAGGAGATTGCTGACGTTTGCCTCTGAGGGAGCATTTATAAATAGGCTTGGCATACCCCAGCTCCGGAGCCTGGTGTGGTTGTGTGACACTATCCTCTTCAACGCCTCCCTTCATCCAAGGTCATAGACCCATTCGGGCCACTTGTCATCATGCATGGAGCTGAAGCTGTGAACACAGGGGTTGTGTGCCTGATGGAAGTGCACTTTGAGTTCTTCATGGGTGTGCTCAGTCATCCGGGTCATATCCAGCTTGTCGTGCTTCTCGAGGACTGCGTGCAATCCCTTGGCTTCTTCACTGTCCCATGCCCATATGTGATTGATGTCTTCCTTCATGGCAGCCACAGTGTCTGCAGACTCGGGGTTAGGTGCGGACCCCACAGAGCGATTACCAGACTAGGACTGTGAATGAGACCTCCCTTTCAAGCATGACCAGGACTGCCTGTGAGATGGGCATTTGGAGCCACTGGCCCAGCTTTCATCAGAGAAGGACGACGAGCTCGACAAATCTGAGTCAGAGTCGCTGGAGGAGGAGCCGACTTTGGTTTCTCTGGGCTGGTCGCAATCACTGCTACAATGTTTTTGAGGTTCACCCTTTTCCTGGTTGAGCGGGCTGCATTGGACTCCATCAAGCGAGTGGCCTCGGGGGCCGTGTCATCCAGGTCTATGAGGACCATGGCATCCAAGTCGTCCTTGTGCATGGCCGGTTGGTGGATAGGCACGAGTTGCTCCAGCAGCCCTGACGCCTCTATCTCCATCAGTGTGGAGGATGTTTTGGCTGGATGAGAGATGCTGACCTTCCCTTTGGAGAAGGATTCCAAAATGGGGCTGAGGAGTGTCAGGTGTAGTGGAGAGGCAATAGAGAATCTGGGGCACCCGAACTGGAACCCAGAGTGGTCCAAAGGAAGCAGGAAAGGTCTGTCACCACCCTGACGGGAAGTGGACACTTGCCCGCCAGAGGAAGTGTGCATTGGAAGTGTAACCCCGGCTGTTACTACCATTGCATTAGTGGGCAGGATCGGAGAAGAGGTTACCAGGCTTGCCCAATCTGCTGACTTCTGAGATGTCATTCTCCCGGAAGGGCTGGCCACTTCTGCTGTCTTTACATGAGGAAGAAGGAACCCAAACAGTGCTTTGTCCCCAATGATGCTTTGCACATCGTAGGATGCACAGGGGCAGATGTCCAGTATGGGCACGTTAAGGATTGGACAGTCCAGGCTGTATGATGCTAATACCCTCTTGAAGCTAGCCATATTCTCGTAGTTGCAGGCTGCGACCAACCCTAAAGAGACTACATCCAGCCTGGCCACCAGGTTAACCCTTGCTCGCCTGAATTCTGCCTCATGTTTGGCCAGGTGTTTTCACACGTATTCTTCTTGGATGACTGCAATATTCACCTTGGCATCCACTGTGGCCTTCCCAGTTTGCGACTAAGGTCCATCAATGGTTTGCTTTGGTGGACATCATACTCTCTCCACAGACCTTCAGTGCCCTCCTGCACAGCTTTCTCGAAGGCAGTATTCATGTCCATTTCTGCCTGTACATCCGCAAGACACATGATAGAGATTTGTTCTTCAAACTCCTGCACCGCTCTGCATCCCTCATTCAGTATTTGGACCTCATGGACAGTGAGGGGATCTCCGGGTGCGGCCGGACCCGAGTCAGGCACTGTGAAGTGGATGGCCCAGGGACTGGAGAGGGAAAGGCCATCCCAAATGCCATAGGTGAAGTTTACCCGATGTCACAAAGGAGGTCCTCTATGCTGGTAGCTGCTATCTGATTTGGCGCATCAGCAAATGTGATCTCATGGAAAAGCTCACTGGAGAAGCCAAGGTCCTTGAGACGATCACCCATGGGCTGGATGAATTCAGGATGGAGGGGCCACATTGATGAGAGTTTCAGGTCCCTCAGTGTGATGCATTTGGGGCTATGGGATGAATCAAGGGGCAGGATACCTTTTCCATCTATTGTCCTGAAGAAACCTCTCACAGAAAAGTTTTGAAATGGTCAGCAGGGCACATCTGAATCACCAAAATGAAGTCTCATGTCACCCTGATCACTGACGAAATGACAAAACACAGGCAATTTGAAATGGTCAGGGACAGATCTTGGCCACTGGCCTACGGAAGTCTCAGAGTCCATGTGAACTAGGGCAATGGCAGTGGTGTCGTGTTGCTCCTCTAGAAGGTCTAGAAAATGCAGGGCCAGCCTGATAGAGCAAGTCTCCTGTCCAGAGTGGACATGTACATGGCACAGCGAGTAGGCATGGTCAATGATTACCCCATCACAAGACACCGGGAAGCGGGTTACCAGCAGGGCCAATTGAGACTTGTGTTCAAAATCTGTGGGGCAGTCGTCTATGTTGGTGTAATGACCAAACTTCCCGGTCAGTATGAGTTTCTCCATGACATCCCTGGACTGCACCTCTGCCTCCATGGAGTGGACTGACAGGCAGCATGGCACATATCCCCAATCCTGGACATTTTCTGGTTGAATGCCAGATGGATTGATCATCAGTTGTTTGTGGCAAGTGCGCCATGCCTGACACTCCTCCATTTTTCTATGTTCAGAGGCCATAGGGTCCGGTGTCAAGGACATAGCTGCAAACACATCAGTAGACACGTTTAGACTTTTCTCAAGTGCTTCTGTGGCTGCCTTAGTTTCAAGGCTATAGGGCAAGAGTGATGAGCCAGCTGCTCCCGTGCCAGTGCCTTGTGGGTTTCCACTTGGCTTCAGTTGTCTGGGAGCTTTGGGTGTTCTGTGTTGTGGTAGACCTGACTAAAGGAAAAATTAGCCATTACAATGTGATCGACCCAGGTCATTCGCTCTGGGCCGCCCAGTTGAAATCATGAACTTATACAACAGAAAACCTGGGGAGAGGTCCACTCTCTCCAAGTAAAATGGCAGTCAAGACTTGAGAAAAAGGCACGCTCCCCCCAAATAAAATGGTGGACTGGACTTGACCACACAACTGCCCAAAAGGGTACTCTTCGGAGGGCAGCTGCATTGAACTTGACTGGGCACATGGCTGCCCACACCCCTGGAGAACTTTGAACAAACTTGGCTTACCTTGTGGTCAGGACCAGCTGGCATGCTGATGCATCAGCTCCTAGCTTCAAAATGAGGACAAAGCCACAGGGGTTCCCCTGACATAGGGCAAACTCAAAAGCAAGGCTGAGCCCTGTGATGTCATGATGATGTCACTAGTGGCATAAAGGCAGGCACACGGGGATTCCCTACTCATTCGAACTCCACCCGCAAAGGCGGCAACATGGCAAGCGAGCAGAAGTCTGAAGAAGAAGAGGCCCTGTTTATGTGAGTCGACCAAGCAGACTTAAGTGCAAGTCCACTGTGATGATGACTGCACCTGGCATGGCCGGCCTTGGGCCCCCAACTTCGGTTGCACCCACACCTGAAAGTCTGTTGTAAAATTTCAGTTATCTAATTGTGAAAATGCCACATGTTTGTTTCAACATGTTCATGGCTTTAATTTCAGAATTATACTGTTCCTCAGAGCCGATGGCTGGGGTCCACAGCCATGGTACTCCCAACTGCAGGACATGGGGGAATAGATGATTTTGACTACTTGTATTGGAAATGGCTGCCTGTGCTATGGATGAGCTCACACAATTGATCATCTTGGCCGATGCCTTGCAATTTGCAGAAAACTGGTATGCCTACAACCGAGCACATGATATGGCACATGACCAAGTGAAACAGACCTGTCCAAAGTCTTGGAGGGACACGCTGCTGTTTAAAGCAGACAAGCTGTTCAAAACATGTGTACGCAAACGACCCAGGTTGCCCACTGCAATGAGCCGATTCTGGGCTGAATGGATCACTGCAGACTCAGACCAACTCTGCCATGCGGTCATAAAATACTTTTTATGTGGAGGTGTTGGCAGGACATATGAGGGGAGGATACATGACCGATATCAGCCAGAACCAGACTCTGGTGAACCTAGTGAGCCTTTTAGTTGCAGAAGAGAGACTACATTGAAAATTAGATGCATGGTCTAAAGAGGTGGAGTTGACTGGACGGTGACCTGAGGGCTTTGACAGATTCTTACAGGGGAGGGATCCGTCGGATGGTTCCGAGAATGGGAGAGGTGGCTACATGTTGCTGGGAAGGGACCCACTCATTCAACCTGACCTGCTCCAGAGGGTATGGGATGCTAGTGACCTGACCATGCTGCAGAGTGCCTCTGACACATGTGTGGTGGAACCCCGTATACCCAAACTTACTGAAGCTGAACTATGCTCTATACTGACTGAGGTTATTGGAAATCTGGACAGGCTCCTACATTATGATGGATACTCCCCCAACTGGGCCATTGTATGGGATGCCCTCTGATCCCTGATGCGGGCAATCCCAGTGATAGGGGCCGACCGTATTTGTCCTAACAATGGCATCCCTTGAGCTGTCCAAGACCTGAGGCAGTTTCTGCATGAGGAGTACTGAGAGAGAGACTGCAGGGAGGAGGGGCAAAGCACCTTCACGTCACAAGCACCATGTGGGCCGGCCAACTCCATCATTGCCAGCAGGGAGCGAACAACTCTAGCAGAGTCCCTGGAGGGTGTCCAACACCCGAGCCCTCAACCTAAAGTGAAGAGCATTGTGGTACCAAAGATGATTGTCAAAGAGCATGTGGATCCACATCTTTCCACGGCACTCCAGGATGACCAGAACCCTGGGGTGAACCGGTCCCCAGGTCCATCACATGGGAAGATGAGGCTGACAGGGGTCAGGCCAGTTGTCAAGATGGCCAACCAGAGGGCAAAAGGCTGAGAAGCCATTCCCGTCATTGAGAGTCATCCACTTCACAAGAAAAGGGCAGAAGGCCAAGAAGCTGTTCCTGTCATCAAGAGTCATCATCCACTCGGTCAGAAGAAAGGAAACACAAGCAAAACCTGAATGAGTTGCCCTGACCAGCCACCTGACCAGCCTCCCAAATCCAGTACACAGCATGAGGGACTTTGTGTCCAGATATATTGGAAAGAAGGGGTTCAAGAACCTCATAGCACCAAAGTGGGCAGCTGACCTACAGTCCCTCACACCAACACAGCACTATTACTTGGCAGCCTGGGCCCAGGTGACCTGGGATATGTACCCAGTTGCATATCTCACTTATAATGAATACTCACCATTCCACCTACCGAAGCCTCTGCACCTGTGAGTGAAAGATTTCCTTCTGCCCAGCTATTATGGGGATGGACAGCCCCCACAAAACATGATTTAGAGTGCAAGACAGAATGACCGCCTACACAGCCATGCTGCTGTATGCTTAAAAGAGTTCAGGCACCTGCAATCTTGACCTGTACACCCACACCGGAGACACCAAGTATCTACCAGAGTCGTTAATAGACTTCCATGAGCACCTGTTCCTGCTGGTGGCCCTGGACATTAGAGAGCTCATCACTCAGTGTGAGAGAAGATGTTACAGTATGCCCAGCACCAAAGACCCTATGCCGGTCAGAGAAGCCACTACAACCCTCTCT
Source organism: Haplosyllis anthogorgicola (assembly GCA_038406195.1). Lineage (NCBI taxonomy): Eukaryota > Metazoa > Annelida > Polychaeta > Phyllodocida > Syllidae > Haplosyllis > Haplosyllis anthogorgicola. Next base: position 6,889 of record JBCAUI010006195.1, read on the forward strand.
AAAGATATCTTCGGTCCCATCTATGGCAATGTGGTGGATGCCCTGCATAACTGACAGGGGCTTGGGCAAGGAGATGTAATCAAGCAACACCTGACACAAAAGGAGGCACCAAAGCCTGGCTGACAGGCAGAGTATGCCCAGACCAATCCAAATACTAACCATGTCCAAAACAACCTGAATCTTGGTAGAAAGGCGAGAAAGCTGGGATTCCTTGAACCCTCCACAGATCCTGGATACTCAGTTGATGTGGAAGCCTCAGAGGAGGACTTGGAGCAGACTTTGTTGAAGGAGATGTACTCCCCAGAGGAGTCGCCTCCCTTTGACAGGTATGACCAATTGTTCCCACAGCAACTGGAAGCGTATCCTCAGGGAGCAGAGGAGCAGAGGAGCTAGTGTCTGAACTGGCTGCCACTGCTGAAACACCTGGAGTGAGTGCATTCACCCAGATAGCCCTGGGCATGCTACCCAGCTTCCAGTCAGTGACAGTTGTCCCAAGTGCATCAGAGTTCACTGCAATATCATCCCAGGGACCTGTCATCTTGCAAACCCAAGTTGAAAACACTGAGGAATTCTGCCTAAGAAGAGCAGTGGCTGAGTTAGTTGAACAGGCCACTGAGACCGGTAGACTCCTGGCAGATGCCACACCACTCCTATCCGGTGCACCCATTGCTAAACAGGCAGCTGCTGAAGCCACCACATTGCTGAGAGAGACTGCAGAGATCCCCAGGTCACCCACAGGCATGGGCAAGTCATGGGTTGTCCCTCCTGAAGAAGACCTGGACTATGATGAGACCGGCATCCCAGAAAACTTGGGCACAATGCCGGGAAATGATGATGCAGCGTCGACCTCTTCTAGCTTCATGGTCATACCCGACTCACCATCCATGCGAAAGTGGGGAACTGGGGAGAATCTGATAGAACCAGCACAGAAACAAGCGGCCAGTGCAGAAAGGGAGTGAGACATGGAAGAAAAGTACCCGGTACCCGGACAGACCATCAGACACTGTTCAAGACATTGTGTTCATAGTCAATTTACAATTATTCAGAATATTGAGCTTGGAAGTACATCCGGCTCCTGGCATAGGCCTTCCATGATTAGTCATTCATCCATATTTAGCCATTTGTAATTAGTCGTTCATACTCTTACTTTAGGCTGTCCACGCTTAACTTAAAACTATTGGTATCAATCATATTCTCTTGACAGTTTTACAAATGTACATTCGTTGTGATAATAAAGCATGCCTCGAGGACGAGGCGGGTGCCTGGGGGAGAATGTCATGATTCCGTAAACAATGTTTGGGGGGATCTTCCGTAAAATTGTGTGGGTGACCGCTCCGGTCTTCCACCCTGGTGTGACCACTCCAAATGGGGGCAGCCACCTTCTAGCATAATTGCCAGTGTGCATGCATCACAGCTGTGACCTCACTGTACGAATGTTCTTCGAGGCTTTACATCATGATTTGAGTGTTCCTATAGTGATGTCATGGATGTGACATCATTCCCGGCCCTCCGTGGGGGTATTTAAGAATGTGTGACCCCATTAGCGGGGACACATCCATCCTTGTGTCCTTCAGGTTAGCTTGTGCATCTCCCCAGATGTCCATCTCACAATATGTTTCAAGGTTACTTAAGAGTTGCTTTCAGTCAGCAATAGCATTCAACCCAGTGCCCGTCAGCCTGGGTCCTTTAGTTAGTAGTTATTGGTTGCACCACACACCGTGTCAGGCTGCTCGATAAAGCCTCAAAGTAAGCGCAACATGTCCAGGTCACCTCCGTTCAGATTTCAGCTGGTGCCCAGAGTTAAGGGAAGCGACCTTCCCGACCAAGATCGAGGCAAACCTCCCAGACTGGTGAGGGTGGCTCCCACACTGACACATACTCCACACATTACACATCTACAATTTGACTTATTTTGCTTGCAATTTATTGTAGAATCTATGGACGTTGAACTTAAAGAGCAACTGAAAGAAATCCCCCAACCAAAACAAGCACCAAGATGGCAACTGAAAGAAGTCCCCAATGAGCAAGCAAAAGAACTCCCCCAACCTCAACCAAAAGAAGTCCCCAGCGAGCAAGTGAGAGAACTCCCAGTACAGCAGCCTCATGCAGTTGAAGTTGAAGTGACTGGTAGGTAACATTTCACTTGCATTTCTTTTGCATTTAGATCTAGTTGCACTGTTAGATGTAGGTATACAGTATTTCACTTTTATTATTGCAGTTAACTCTGGCCCACAGCAGAAGACACCCCCACAGCTCTCACATTTTCTGGATGATCCGATTCATGGTATGTAGATGGCCACAGATCTATGCATGTTAAGCATGTAGGCTATTTAAGCAATGTTTATTTCACTTGATTACTGGTGTTTCGCTTGCTGTGTGCCTGAAGTATTGAATTGTTTTGCTTCCTTTTAGATGCAACTCAGTCTACTGTGTCCCCATCTAGCTCTAAGTCTACAAGTTCAAGTCAACTGACACCAACTTCAAGTGTAAGTATCAGAATTACATCTATTAAGGTTGAAAATATTTGACATTAACATTGCACGGCAATATCAATGCAAGATTTTATATTATTGCAGAAGTGAAAGCAGTCAGTTCCAAGAAAATTGTTGGAATCCAGAAGTATGGAGACATGATGAGCTTAATTTGATTGTGACTGTGTACATCTAGATCTAGATCTCGACTATGTCATGTTTTTGCTTGACTTAAAAATAACATGTTTCAATTGTAGAAACTTGCTGAGACTAAACTTGTACCAGCTAATTTGTTCTACAAGAGAAGTATGAGGCAAGTGAAGGAAGAGGAGAGTGACCAAGTGAAAGAGAGTGACAAGTGAGGGCAGGACAGCAAGCAAAAGAAAGACAGACCAACCAAGCAAAGGAAGTGATGGCAAAATAGCAAATGAAAGAAAGAGAGAGAGACCAAGCAAAAGAACAGGAGAATGAGCAAGTGAAAGTCATGATAGCAAGAGAGCAAGTGAAATGTGAGAAACAGGAAAAGAAAGTTGCAAAGAAATCCACTGCCAAGAAAAGTAGGTCAAAGTTGAAAGAGGAACTGGACAAAGATGCAAGCATGGACTCAGTAGTTAGATGAGCCTTTGCAGCAGTAATCACGTCTGATATTGCATCTCATATGGGAGTATACCACAACATAAGTAAAGTGCTAGCAATGGGGGTTGAGGTGGCTTCAGTTAGGCCTAAGCCTAATTGGTTGGATGGGGAGTCTTTTAGTTATATTGGTTCACTGGGAGAGGCAGCTAAGAAAGCCAAAAAATTGAGGAGGAGTCAGAAGGGG
>JBCAUI010006206.1:0-10178 GCA_038406195.1 Haplosyllis anthogorgicola
ATATGACCCCTCTATTCTACGACCACCTGTGATGTACGACCACTTTTTCATGGCAAAAGGGGTGGTCGTAGATGACAAGTTTACTGTACTTGGTTTTCAAATGTGCGTGTGTGTGTGTTTGACGCTGTGTTAACAGTTTTACACAAACAGTATTCGTTTATGAATTTCTGTATCACCTTGTTGAACGAAAATGCCTCAAAAGGCACAACAATCAGGCCCAACAGTCTGAATAAAAGAGATGTTGAACTTGTTCTTGACGAATTTTTATTACCACATATTGCACTGTATTATGAACATTTTACCGTGTATTTATCCACTATTTACTCAGGCTTTACTACTTATGTGTGTCTGTAGTTTTCTACAGCAGAATAGATCGGAATCTTTTTGTCACTGAGCACTGTACGCGTACTTACTACCATCATGTCTACTTCGCCCACTCCTTGTATTTTTTAACTCTCGATCAGCCTATCCCTTTCATCAGAACTCTGACAGGCCGAAACAGAAGCATTTTTCTTGCATAAACAACTTGCTATAATTATAAAATGCTCTGCTGGGAAATAGAACCGGGTGCATACATTGTACTTTGGTATCTAGGCATTTCGATTAAAAGTATACCTGCGCGATCTAAACATTTGCCAATGATTTGGGAGATAAATGCAAATGATTATCCTTAATTAGGCAGTCAAGATTCAAAGTTATATTTCGTCTACTGTGACCTGGATCGTTTCAGATTTGGTGGTTAACCCAAATCTTTGACCTCATTTTATTTTTTCACAGGCCTTTATTTCAACAGTTACTAAGCTACAACAGTTTCAGATCATCTCCCGAAAGGTAGCTGTGTAGATAAAATCATCGTTGTCTGTGGTTATAATGATGATGATGATGTATTTTTGCAAACGAGTTATTTGTGTTTGAGCCAGCATTGTTCGACACTATTGTTCCGCTATCAGCATTGAACATCAGCACCTTCTGGCAGTGAAGACTTTACATGTATCGGTAGATTTGTTCCTCCGTACAAAGCACAATGCAATCACTGTACTGTAACAAAGAAAGGAAATGCAAATCTGACCAAGTCATACAGACTTTACATACTGCTTTACAGTTGGTATTCAAGAAATCCCCTCACAATTGAGCAGTCTTGTTTATTATGATCTGACTCTTTCCCCTTTTGTGTAACGCGCAATTCCTTCCATAATTACAGCTGTATGAAAATCAGAAAATACAGGCATTATCTACCTAAGAAACTTTTGCGTTTCGCAGATTTTTGAAAAAGACAAATCACAAATATTCCAAACTTCCATTTATTGTGACAAGCAACCATTTCAAATTTAAATAAATTTCCACGGGCTCATGAGATCAAGGTCACCAGTTTGAAAGAAGCAAATGACAAATGTTTACGTTCTCGATGAAGATCCGATTTACACACTCCACAACAAGGCAGCTTAGATTCAATTAATCAAAACGAAATCTAAAGATTGAACAGCAATGATCCAAAATTAAGCTTGCAATTCCTTCAAGTAACTGGCGTATATATTGGCGATCCACATCTAGCTCTTTTATTATTTCAACGTGTACAATATTATTATCGTAATATTTTATCATGTTTATAAAACACCACATTCACAGACATCGTCCACAAAGAAAAACCATTACACAGAAGATTTATAATCAAAGCACAAAGCACACCGTACTCATATGTACTTGATCATAAACGACTAAGTTAACAGTTTCCATGGCAACCTGCCAATTACCCTAGAAACAAAGCACGGGGCTCTTTAGAAACACTTAGTGTTGATTGTTGGGGTGATCGCTCTGAGGGTAAACATGCCGAAAGATCAAACTTGTGTTCATACGAAGTGATAACTAGTTCATCGGAGGCAAAAAATTTGCAGAAAGTTTCTTTTAGGGCCGACGCATCCTACATGTTCTCACGGTACAAACAAAACTAGACAATCCAGTAGGTTGCAAAGCCGTTGCATTGCCCCCCAAATGCAAACCCCCGCAACCAAAACCCATTAGAAACTATAAAATTAAACAGCAATCAACAACTTTGATATCCCATTTAAAGTAACATTTTTTGGCCGATTAGGTCTTAAACCGGATTTAAAGTAACGATTTACTTAGATATTCCATTTAAAGTACAGTAAAACTCCTCATTTATGGCCACCCTTCTTTACGACCACTCCTGGTTTTTCGGCCATATTGGCTCCAAACATTTTCTTCAAAACTGCATTAAAATGCAGTCCTCCTTTATGGCCACTCCTAATATATGGCCAAATTTAATGGGCAAAATGGGTGGCTGTAAAGGAGATTTACTGTAACGATTTTTGGCTTTTTAAGTCTTAAAGCAGATTTAAAGTGACAATTTACTTAGATATCCCATTTAAAATACTGATTTTTGGCTGTTTAGGTCTAAAAGTGGATTTAAAGTGATGATTTACTTAGATATCCCATTTAAAGTAATGATTTTTGGCTCTTTAGGTCTAAAAGTGGATTTAAAGTGACGATTTACTTAGATATCCCATTTAAAGTAATGACTTTTGGCCGATTAGGTCTTAAAGCGGATTTAAAGTGACGATTTACTTAGATATCCCATTGAAAGTAACAATTTGGGGGGGGTGGGGTCTTGCACTTGCAAACTTTCAGCACTGCATGTCTACGAACTCCTAGTTGAAGACTATAAGCCTTGCATTACCATGCAACGGCTTAAACAATGCTACGAGAACATTGTACTTGACTGACATACTTTCAAGAAATTCGTTGGGACTGAAGTTATGGTGTTGCCTCTACAAAGGTACTCATACTCATTCCTTATATTGGAACTGCCATCCTTTCCAGACACAATATTTGCAATTACTAACTCATGGTCGTAGATGAGAGGGAAATGAAGTACCAATTGTGTCAATTTACACTGGTAATACAATGTTTACAACACAAAGTTGCCTCAGAATATGGGGATTCACTGATGACAGGTTTTACTGCAGATTTAGAGGTAAATCGGAGAAACTTTACCAGAAGAGTAATGTCTATTGGGTGTGTTATTATAAACCGAACTGTAGCTCTTCCAAAACACTTCACACATCTACTATCATCTACTATTTGTCTGTACTAAGTCTACAGGGCAGAAATGAGTTGCAAAAGTTGCAGATAAGTAACGTTAAGTCAAAAGTAGTTACGTTAGGCTTAAATTGTCCATACAATACCCATGCGTTCGAGATAGACACACAGACTGACCAATGTCCAACAATTTAGCATGCACTAATCTTTAACCGACTGTGCCATGATACTACTATCAATGGTTGCATATTTGTGGTGGCTTTGTATGGTGTGTGTTACTCATACAAAATAACCACATTACACAAAGCAAGGATTATCACACACATCACTTTCACATAACGGCTCTTTTACCACTGTAGTTTATGGTTTTAATATCAGATTAATTGAGGTTTGGAAAGCAATAACTTCCATAAAACGGCTCCACTGTTGTGTACAAAACAATAATACACATTACTTACAAACAGTTCTATGTGGGTGGCCAAATCAGGTAAAATCCCGATAAAAAATATCAAAATTTTCACCTCTCATAAACGACCACCATTTCGCAGGACCACATTTAGTGGATGGCTGTCCAATTTGTATTTACTGTAAAGGATTTTTCGGCGAACTCTTGCGAACTTTAAAGGTTACTCAAAACAAATTATGAAAGTTCGTTAAATTATGAATTGATTTGAACCAAATCATTACTATACAGATATACATTTAACGAGCGGATGTCTACTGGGCAAAAGATCTTCAATGAACAAAATTGGATTAATATGTTTACGCTGTGAGTGACGCAGTTATCAAGTCATAGAAATGTATTCTATGGGTTAAAACTCCATTGAGCATTACAAAACATCGACTGCAAATCAATTATCAACACATGCCATCGAACCATTAAACTTTGATTATTGATAGATATGAAATCCTGTTGTGTGCATCAAAATTACATTTCATCTGCTGCAAAGAGTAGCTAAAAAGCAAAATTGTTCGTAGTTTCCGAATTATTGGACAACATAGTTATCTTGTCTGTTGATGAAAGGAAAATAATCTTGATGACATTCGTTGCTGACTTGTCGTCCCTTCTTTAACACCAGAATGCAAGAATTTTGCTCGCGGGAGTGGTTGTGTAGGGGCACTGGATTCCCAGGTTTAGACGAAAAAAAGTTGTGCAACCCCTTTTCAGAGAAAACTCTTTTGGTAATGCCACGTCTGAACAACAGCTGTCGACGTGCATTGGGAAAATTCCCATGTGCACGTTCACTATCCAATCGACTATCATTTCGCCAACTAAAATTGGGACACACAAACTACAACATGCTTCCAGGCAGAGTTGCCATCTTATGCACCTTGTTTCAACATGATAAATGATATTTTCTGCAGGTATCAGCAGCTACAGCAGGAGGAGGCGGTGGTGGTTGATCGCCTGCAGGTTTATGTAACGCCTGGATGATCACAGCGTAACTCTGGATCCTGCAGACACAGTGTGGCGACTGAGGCTGTAGCTAGCCTACCAGAGTTATCCTCTTTAGAACCCAACATTGACGACACAGATTCTGAGAACGAAAGGATGATCTCAATGCTTCTCACTAGATTTCAACCTTGGGTTGGTTGATGGAGTCATCGCAATCAATGGCAAGGGATTTTTTTTTCAAAGCATTTATTGCGATATACCGTATTTATTCTAATACAAGCACCCCCTGTTTTTGGAAGGAAATAAATTAAATATTTTGTCCAACTTGGAACATTTATTGACACATTTTATCACATGCTATCAATATGAAACTTTGTTTAATGTCCTGGACTCATTGGCTCATAATCTAAGTCCTCTTCATGTTTCCACTAGGTGGCAGCTCCTGTGTGAAATTGGTCCTTTTATTTTTTCAAAAGAAGCACCCCCTCAAAAATTGGTCTAAGCACCGGGTGCTTGTATTTGAATAAATACGGCAATTCGTTACTTCTTTATGCACGAATGCCATTATAATGTTGGTGGGGTTTTTTTTTACAACCGATGGGGTAATCGAGGCTGTCCAATTATAAAATAACTATCTGCCACATTTTTCGGTATGTAACTGTACTGTAATGTTGAGGTAAAATGGGCCCTGAACATGCATCACATACAGACATAAACGTGCTGTAAACATGGCGTGCAGACACAGCTAAATGAGCTAATGTCTATATCAGATTCAAGATCATTCCTATGATTATCATGTTAATTCACAGACCATCCCAAGTACACCATACACTTATTGGTAAAAGTTTACAGCAACTTAGGAAATGCCTAAGAATTTTCCAAAAGGTGCCATGTTATCCGGCTTTCGAGGCAATCACTTGGTCAGAGAGAAGACTGTTCATTAAATATAGAAATAAATGTAATTATAAAATTTATTTTTATCGAATATAATTTAATTCGAGATCGCGTAGGGATAATGATGTGGTCAAATGCATGCGATGGAAGGGACTGGGAGGTGGAAGGTTGAAGCACGAGTAACTTGGGCGATAGACTGGGGAGGGGGCTCAATTCGATAGACATCCATTGTTAAGGCTGTCCCATCTTTTATGACTCGAACTGAATTGTTTAATTAAAGCCTGCTAACACGTGGATCTCAAGGTATCATAGGCAACTGTCTACAAAGAATCGTGTAAACATCAAGTGAGATTACTTCTTTACCTGAGTTCCGAGCCATGCTTGGGCAAGAAACGTCTGACTTTATGGAGTTGAGTTTACTGGCCTCGGGTCGGGATACGGGACCACCTCATGTTAACATCGTGCTTTGGATTGAATTGAACAATGCAACTGATCAATTTCTTGTGACATGTAAAAGGACAATTTAAATCACATTGTCTTACGAAAGGATTACATGTCTAAGATAGGTACGCCCATTATGCATAATTATTAAGCTGTTGTACATCAATTACATGTGACGTCTGGGTCACCATAATGATGTCTGTCGAAGTCTGTCCACATTCTTGTTTACGAGTCTCTCTAATTACCTCAACAGTAATTTCATACCGTTTGATCTTCAAATTCAGATTCTGGCAACATATAGAACATATAGTTGCAGGGGCAAGGATCAAGGTCAAAGGGTCAATTTCAAGGTCAGGGGAAGGTTTTATTTTCACAATTTAAATCCTCCGCATACTCAGCACTTGTATTACACAGGGCAGGGATTTTCCAATCTGTTATTTACAGCCTTTCTATCAACATGTTACGAGTGCTCACACCTCTGTTCTGTAAGTACCCACCTCCGGTATAAGTACACATCTGGATTTTCAGAAGTACCTATCTCCCATCTACAGCTTTTTGTGATCTGGATCCAAGATCACAACATGTGAAGCAACAATATTTGAACACATCTCTAACATATTTGGTGTTTTTAGACGTTTATCCCTTGCCCTGGAAGTCCAACATAAAATGAGTAATTAAATGACACTTTCCTTATGTAAGCGTACCTATTAAAATAAGCCTCCATAACCTATTGGCCACACAATACTGCCTAAAGGAATCGAGCATTGAGTCTTTAAATTTTCAGAACCCGCGTATCATGATACAATCATCATGTCAAATGGACAATTCTGAGAATGTCCTGAGGAGCCTGGACAATTTACCGATCTACCTATCTCTTATTGGTTTGTCTACCAGTTGCAAAACAATTCATGGTAAGATCTGGTTAAATTTCATGTTAGTGGACAGTGGACAGGTGGAAACAAATAACACATGTACGCTTATAAAACAAAAATGTGTGGGTATTGCGTCACCTGAATGTCATTTTGCCCTGAAAGGAATCAAGGTTACACTGTGGTCTGTTAGGGATACTACGAGCAATGCGGGCCTCGTTAACTTCAATTTAAATTCGACCTGATTTTATGCTTATCAATTACGCGGATTTTGTCCCAAATTAAATCAATAGAGAGGGTTGGAACATTGTTCTAAATATAGTAAGAATTTTTTATTCACTTTTGTCAATTTCAAGTAACTTTTGTCTAAAAATCATATCAATAAATTAATTTTTTCCGAATGCCGAAATTTAAAGAAAAAACTAATTCAAATTGAAAGTTTGACGAAAGAAAATCTCCCTTGACATTTAATGTGTCGTTTTGATGTGGTCTAAGTTCTGTACTGTAGCACCAAGTTCAAATAAACGCAAGTATGGACATTAAATCGTTTATAACCTCATCATTTATATCTGTCTTCTATTATTTTATCCCTTGTACACATAAACTGTTATCAAACAAAACAAACAAATAACATGTTACGAGTGTGCTTGTCTTCACTTGTAAAATATTCAGGTATTACAATGATCAAAGCAAACAATACGTATTGCTTTGTAACACGTAACATGCTTGTAAGGGATCCATGTAGATTTAACACTTGTATTGTCTGTACACGTTATGTAAACAAACTTCCACAATGAGTTTCTTTTAATTAAAATCTGCTGGCAAACCTGTCTGCCTGAAAAATGCGAGGTGTCTAAAGCAGCATTTTCTTTGCCTTTGACAGACAGACAGAATCACACTTTATTCGAATGCATTCACTAGTGTAATTCCCACACATTCGAGTTTCTATGTTCTACGCTAATAACTTCTCCGCATATTTTAATTAAAAAAATTATTTTGCCTTTTCAAAGACTATTTAGGCAAATGGTCAGGAGTTTAAAGAATGAAACAGTAACAATTTAAATATCTTGTTTTGGGGCTTTTGCCTGCCTACACTCTGACTACAACATCTGTACTTTCACAATATACAATTTAACTGTGAATCTTGTACTCTTAGCCACGCCCAAATATTATCTGGAAATTTATCATTGCATATTGCTTGACATTCTAAGCGCAGGGAAATGGACCCACAAAGTCGAATATAAAGTGATCTAATAAATCTCAATGGAACATAAACTACATGTCAAGGCCATTTAACTCTTGAGGTCTACCATGCATTAGCATTTACTGAATGTCATCACCAATTTAGCGCATTCTTAATCACTATCAAGGGCTCACATTCATGCATCTCCAATGCGTGCATTAACTTGAGTTACAAGCTCAGAATAGGAAATGTTTTCCCTAGGAATATGCAATTGTACTAGGTTCACTTGTTGCTCTCATCATGTAGATGTATTGTCATGATTTCTCAAAACAGGGTGAGAGTTCACAAGGTTTATTGTCCTCAAGTTTCAAATGCCAATTAGTCAGCAATGCAAGACTGAGTGTCAATAGTATACTGTTCAAGACTGAGAATATCAACATAGTGTTCCCTCCTTATTCACGGTGCATTACATGTACATGTCGTATTTCTTTGACTTGCTTGGCTTTATGACACGTTGATTGTGCCTGCAGTGATCTGTGGCATAATGTAACTCAAAAGATCTAATGCATGTACTTCTAGTGAGATAATATTACAAAAAATCGTGAGTCCGCCTCTGGTTAGAAACACACAACCAGTCTGATGTGATCTAGAAGTAGGTGGTTCATTCGATGCAAATCTTTGGATACATTGCCCATGTACAAGTAGGACATGCATCCATTGTATTTACATACATATAGTTTCATACTGATATAATGTTACGAAAAACATTTTGACAAATACTCTTGGGTTATCTACGGCAAACAAGTGGTTCTCAGTTCCTGGGCAACTACCCAGATTACGCTTCTTTTAACCCGAATCCTTCCTGATGTAACATTGAAAGAAAGTAAGATTTTAAACATTTGGCTTTGTCTCCTACATACCATACATCTCTGTATCAAAATAATTGCACATGTCCTAAGGCTGATTTGCATAAACGTAAATTTTTCACCGTGGTCTCTTTAAAATTGTTGGAGAATTCTGGTACAGTACTACTGCAGATCAGATCTTGCTTGAGGAATGTTATTTCACAACATGATCACTAAGTAGTGCACAAACATCAATCTGGTAATGTTTCCCACAAACATTTCACTACTACACACACCAACACTGAATTTACTGTCACTTTGTTTTAGACATGGGTGCCAAATTCAACAAGTTGCTAATGACACTGAAATTATCTGCTAACAGTTTCCAGGTGGTTATTCATTTTATTCCGAAATAGTATATACTACACTATTACTACACATTTCCATACTGCATGTACTTATCGGTGGGAAGACTACATTCGCTATTTTCCAGCAGGTGATTTTCAAACTGACCATCTGTCCATTATGGGTACGGAACAGATTGAGTGGTCAACCCTTTACACCACATAATCTATCATTTCCTTCACCACATGAAAAATTATGCATTAATTTTATTAATAAAAAGAAACAATGTATCACGTTTGAAACTTTCTGTGACTTTTACTATCTATTTAAACAAAATACCACAAATATAATTTACCTGTAAACAACCTTGTCAACTCTTTTTGATTGACAGGTCCAGCTGACTTTTTGTTGTTTTCACATTGCAAAATTCAAATAGTACAACATTAACAATCACTGAAAATAAGTAAATACTACTTACTGGGACATCTATTCCCACATGTGTACCATCTAGCAGCATAACTTTACACACCATGTAACCTTTCTTTGGTTTATGTGTCTGATCATCTTGCTTTTTCTGGACTCCTCTTCCAGTTCTCCTTCGACTGAGAAATCTGATCAGTCGCGACATTTTGGGTTCTTTCACCCAGTTAAAACCTACTTCATTAGAATACCCTAGTTAAATATATTGTTAAAATCACTTTTAATGTATAATCCTATGTTTTATAACGATTAAAAGCACAATTTTAAACTGCAGAATCCAAACTTTTTCCGCCCTACGACATCTTGGCTACTTCACCTGTCGCACTTGCGCACTGTAAAATTTGTGACGTCACAGGAAGTAGCCTCGTTTCTAATCTAATATGTCTGCGCTCATGTAAAGGTACACATTTCTGCAGGACATAAACATTTTGCGCTGTTTTCTTCACTATTTGATGTAATTACTTACTTATGCAGACTACCTTGTACATTCCGTTGTAGTAATTGTAACTTGTTGCATTAATATTGAGGGTTGTCAAATGTCAAAAACTTTTTGAAAAAAGTTTTGTGAACCGAGGTCGAAATGCATGGGCATTCATGTCGTATGGAGAAACTGGAAGACATTCAAAGAAAGGGAAACAGACAGGGTAGGAAACGAGGTGGCTCAGGGC
>JBCAUI010006227.1:0-10176 GCA_038406195.1 Haplosyllis anthogorgicola
AAAACAAATATGGCTGCCAATTTGAGAATAATGGTCACAGCAACATAATTTTTGCTAGGCTTTGAGATGGGACATAGCTGCATGTGTGTGTAAAATATTAAGTCTCTATGATCAATAGTGTGCTCAGGGCAGCTGTGCACAGACGACACAGGACGACAACGATGCCGGACGACGGACAATTCATGATTCTGTAGGCTCTTTGGCAATTATGCCAAATGAGCCAATAAATTGTTCCATGAAATACAAGAAAATATGCAAAGCAACGAAATTACGATGTAACCTGTGATTATTTTCCACAATACAAAATTTACAATATTGCTGGCCAGTCACACTTATGAAATAATCTGTAACTTGGCGATCTATTTCCCCTCACAAGGTGTAACGTTTGCAAATCGTCTAGATACTATTATTAGACTTCAACCACTGTCTGCTTGCATCTGATAGGACAACTGTGTTACGAAATTTTCAATAACCGTAACGCAACAATACAACATATAACTTATTGTTTAAATCTGCATGAAAATCACTTTTTATTTAGGGCAATCTACGTGTGAAGTGTGATTGAAGTGGAAAACAAACACTCCATATTATTGACTTTCAAACACTTTACTTTCAGACATTATAATGAAGAAACTCATAAACTTCCAACCAAACGTCAATTTTCGGCGCTCATACCATTGATGGATTATTTTCAATCACGTTCGCGTTTCTATTTAAATGTTCCTCCTGATTAAAGAACCATTCACAAAGAAAATTAAAATTACTATTTTGGAATTCTTGTAAACTGGAATAGAAAAAAAACCGGCTCAATTAATAACGTTGGATCTGAACGACGGCAAAATATCTCAAAACTTTTAAATGAGAATTTTAATAGGAATACGCTATGACTGTTAAAATAATGGTTTACACTTCAAAGCTTATCCACTGACAAAGTGGTTTTTCACACAAACTGGAAGTTTATCACCCAAGCAGGTGCCCGGTGTAACGTGCTTTGCCCAGGTTTTGTTGGCAATTTGTATGCTACTCATTTGGCCTGTGTACTGGAGTGACAATAAAGGCTAAATGAAGGCGACTTCCTCAAACACTTTTCATTTCTGTGCGTCATTTATAAATATGAATGAATGGATAAACGCAAATCTTCATGCGCCATCAAATACAATCTGGGATTTTACCTTTCGTTTTAATGCAATGAATGTATCGGACAATGATGGCTTCGAGGGTTTTAACGGCAGTGTCCCTGCGTGCATTCCAGGAACTAATTTTAGGGGGAAATGCACGTACTGGTACCAAATTGCCCCGGACATAAAACGCTTTCAGAGTGCTCACTCCATTTTTGAAAGCAACGACTACTTTTGCTGGTAGAGGTTCCTACTCTAAGTAGAACATAGAACAAATCTGGATAACAAAATTTACCTACTACCCGGGATAATCCATTCATAATCCCCAGGTAGCAAGTCGGAATTGAACATTGGTAAAATCTCAGGCTTTGTGGGATTCACAATCGTATGTTTGTAATGTATGTACGGAGGCAGATGCAATTCAATTGATGCGTGATCCATCAGTATTTGTGTCAAATTGTCCTCTCTAAATCATCCAACAAAAACACGCAAAGGATCATCAGCAGACGGGTGGTTTACATAATGTCATTGCACCGACTCTTCGGTTTGATTTTCTGAGCTAATAAACTCATTGCAAGCCATAAAATAAGTTTGAAAACTTTTACCGTATTTCTTCGAATCTACTGGTCATCTTTATTCGTTTCCTTTTCAAATTTTTAGTTTGTGTCATTTTTGACATGCGCTATCTTCAGGGTTCAAACTCTTATTACACCAATTTCAAGTAATTGAATGTTACTGGTTTGTTCTGCCTTTAACAACAGACAGGGTGGCCACGCTCAGGTTGTTATCAAATTCCTTGTGAATTCCCTGTGTTTTCCCTGTGTCCCCATATTTTTCCGTGTTTTTTTTCATTACAAAAATACATTTTTCTTAGTTTTTACATGGCATTCACCATCCCTTACTGCCATTTTTCTTCCCTTTTATCACACAGCGGGTTGAACTAAGAAACTATGATAAATTGTTGAAAGGTATGTTGGGGAACACACATTATGAGAAGATGCCGAGTGAAGTGAGGCTACAAAAATTTGGGGTACATAAGCTAATAAAAGGGCAATTTACTACAGAATTCTTAATTTTTGGAAAAAATTTAAAATCCCCTGTTTTAAAAAAATTCCCTGTGTTTTCCCTGTCTGGAAAAGCTGACATCCAAATTCCCTGTTTTCCCTGTGCCATGGCCACCCTGAACAGAAGATCTTAAGTCTGGAATTGGAATATCAGTGCCACCATTGAGTGAAATACGGTAAATCTCGCTAATACTGCAGTAGACTACACCAAAATGGCATAAAAGGTGCCTTCGAAAACATACTGATATGGTTAAAAGTACCACAGACCTTTAGTAAAGTCAATATGTTGTTTTTACGTTAAAGTAGTAAAGGTTGTACTCTTGAAAATGTTCCAGAGATCACGGAATTGCTTCTATTGTGAGTCTTCTATGGCATAATCACATATGCCAAGAATACGAGACTCGAAAACCGAATACTTGTTCAAAGTCGCCTGTTTGAAGTAAGAACTTGGCAGCTTTATTGAAAACGACAGGCTTTCAGAATTATCTGAATAAAAATGTAAATGGGCAAACATTTTACGGAGAGTGCAGCAGATGTTGGGAACGCACAGTAATAACCGACTGAAAAACGAAAACCTACGTAAATTATCCTCAGTTAATAAAAGGATTTATTAGAAGAAATAGCATATATCAAGGTTCTAAACTGTAAAGACAAGAAGAGTGTCCCCTAATAACCCGTCTTCTTTTGATAGCCCATTTCACTGTGCAGCATAATATAACAGTACTTTATAAATGCAGCAATTCGATGGCAATATTAAGTTATGATCATACCCTTGGGACTCACGTCGATGCGAAAATTCTTCTACACACAGAAGCATTGTTTGTTGTTACTTTACTTTTGTTTCAGCAAACCTAATACATTAGAATGGGAGAAAACTAATAACCATTCACTTTTCAAGAAGTTGATTCACCGTGCCAAATAAAATACAAGAAATGTCCTGGTAAATGGAAACCGTTTTCAATTATCATTCTCGCCAAGAACGAGACATCACTTTCAGGACCATATTTCATTTTCACAGACAAATAAAACAAGAAACATGAATAATGGGCAATACCTCCAGGTGTCATACAATAAGGATAATAGCGCATTTGTGGAGTAAGGCGCGATATACGCCAAAAAAAGCAGAGCTTAGTTATCATCAGATCTCACGTGTCTCATCTAATATGTGTACACTAGATTTTTTTTTGCAGTGTACGGCATATTATCGGGTCATATTTCAAGTAACGCAAAAGGCGACAAACCACTTTAACATATCTAGTAGTTCTGCCTTGAGAAGAGGGAACCTACCAAAAAATTCTCAGTATATAAAAAGGGAATGGATACGCATTAGGAAACCACTATTATTGTTTCGGCAAGGCAAAGGCACCAATATGAAGCAACAATCATCGGCGGCAACTTACGCTTCAACATTCCGTGGTTGTCGTACAACACGGGATGTGAAATCAGCTTTGCGCTTTACGGACATTTAAGCTAATATTCCGGTGGGATAAATCTGACCTTATTTTAGTATGTGCAACTGTTGTGCTACGAAAAACACGTATTTTGACGAAAATAAACTGCATACATTTTACCTGTGCGGGATGATATTCAACGACATCAGCAAAGAAAACAATGAACTTACTGGAAACGTTTAAAGTACGTATCAAATGAAATACAAAGGGAATCTTAGCTCCAGGTCATTATTGTATCAGTTTACTTTTTATTCTATGTCTACGCTGACCTGGGCAGGAGATCAGCCTTTATGTTTTAACTTTATATGGTTTCTTACCACGCCTTTACCCGGAATCAAGTATTTATTATACATACAAACAATATGAAAGAAGTATCTATCTGTGTTAACTATTTACTGACACAAGAATACCATGGTGAGTATTATGTATTTAAAAGGAAAAACACAATTTATTTCTTTAACTGTGGTCACCTGACATGACGGCGCATTCGCAAAAGTCTTCTGATAAAGTTAAGAATATGTACCAAATACTTATCTGTACGTGTACTAAAACATTAATGTCTCGGATACTCACCTACAACGAGAAAAGAAGAAAAAATTATTAACCAATGTGTTTTCACAGGAAATCAAATCAATCACAATGTTTAAAAGACTGAAAGACAAAGGCAAATTAAATGAGGAAATTTAATTAAATGCCAATTAAACAATGTTATCTTGCAAAAATAGGTCCAGATGGACCTGACCTCATTTGGCAATACGGAAAAAAATAAGACGATACAAGTCACAATATTACACTGGTAAAAATAAAGTATCTAAGTAAGATCAAATTTCAAATATGTGATCTATGTTAAAAACACAAATATGGCTGCCAAATTGGAAATATTAGTGGCATCAATATATTTACTAGGAATAAAGATGGCATATAGGTGCATTAGTCTGCCAAATATGGAAGCTGTATCATTAACTGTACACCCAGGAATAAGGTTTAAAGTAAATAACAAATATGGCTGCCAATTCAAGAATAAGGGCCGTAGCAACATAATTTTTGGTAGGCTTTGAGAAGGGGCATATGTGCATAAGTGGGTAAGATATGAAGTCTCTATGATCAATAGTGTGCTCAGGGCAAGTGTGCATAGACAACACTGATGACAACACCAACGATGACAACTGACGACGGACAATTCATGATTCTACAGGCTCTTTGGCAATTATGCCAAATGAGCCAAAAAAAAAAAACAATGACAAGGCTTCTGTGAGATGTTTTCTGGTAAACGAAAAACTTTGCGGAGCCATGCCGCTTTTCCTTGATTACGAGTAGAGTATTTGAAGTGTAATGAAGATTGTTCTCCTTCAAGGACTATTGCCGCGGTAGTGGGGTATACGATTTGCCAACAATCTTTCTGTCGAGTCAATACGTTTGTAGACACAGCGGTTAAGGTTGTCTCATCCAATGTACTTGACAGCGTTAGAGCGATCACTGAATTGCCTTCACTGTGACATAATGAACAATGCGATAAATTGACCTTCTGGCAGGATACCAAATGCGAAGTTAATTTCGAAGCAGGCACTGTGTCGTGTTGTAAGTAAAGCAATTCGCTAAAATGAAATCGCGTCATTTGGTGAAATTAATTATATTCAACACACTGACCAACATACACATGTCAACACGAGAGAACATTCTTGCAAGAACGAACCGGCGGTCATACATAACAGAAAACATTGCGCAACATAAAACCCTACTGTAATAAACAACTGTGTGGCCAGCCATGATGGATCTAGTAAGTGCGCGGTGATGGTTATCAGGGACTCCTAGGCCTTTCTATACTCCCGAGGGACCTCTTTCTTCCGAGAAATAAACTGATCACAGACCCAGCAGAATCACACGAAGCCGGCACGTTATTACACTGCGTTTCATGGGTTTGTCAATAACCACAGCCAATTTGACCTTCTGCGATAAAGACACACGCCGAGTAAAAGTGGCTTCGGGGTTTTTTTCTTTGCTGTACTTTAAAATTATCAAGAAGGAGTCGTCCCATGTGTTCTTAAAAAGAAGCACTAGTTCAACTGTGGCTCAGGATGCTATTATTTGAATCAATTGAATTCAATTCATTTCAACCTATTCGTAATCCGGACTCACGTTTCTCAATTAAATTACGTGGTTGTGTCCAAATAGCCAGATGTGCGTTATGGATCACCCACTGATTGTTTTAAATGTATCCGGACACTCAGGACATTCCTCTTCCAAAAAGCGAATTGATTTCGTTTGTCCATTGTTACATCTGGTTCAACATCAATTGATGACAGTTGGAACTCGACCGTCCAATAATTACATTACATGGGATGACCCTGAACATTCCCTGGTCTAATTTCACTAGAATATAGGGTCTTTCATTTTCGTTAAACTATTTTAAGAACGACTTTCTTGCGAATTACGTTCGAAAGTGTGGTTTCTTTTGCCCACATTGAATTAAATTCCACCCCAATAGTCTTCAAATGACTTTTAGTGATACTGCAGAACCACTTCAAGGACGTGTACGTGTTCCATGAAAAATTCCACATTTGCATTATTATTTTAATAAGACTGCAGCTACAAGCTTTCAGAAAAACAAGTCTCTATGTTCGTAACTTTAACAAGTATTAAAATTTAACAAATAAAGTGTCCGAATCTAGTAGGACTCCATTGCGCTCTTCTGTAACAGAATCTACTTTGTATTTTGTGATACTGGATATGGAGGAAATCTCTCAGTCTCGTGGGACCTAGTTACTCTGGATATACCTTAAGTACAGCGACACAGACAATCTAGTTTAGCGGATGATCTATCAGAGTTTGTGCCCCGCTGACGTCACCTTAGCATCCCCAGGTTGATCTGGGAGTATCAAAGAGCTAAAGACTCATCGCTGGTTGTATTACATGTTGTATGATGTGGGGTAAGAAGGATACACCAATCAATTCGTCCCTAGGCTCCGAGTTGATTGGAACGGCAGAAAGTCTACGTTTTTGCTACAATGTGAAGTATGCATTTAGTCATGGAGACAATAACAGCGGTCGACGGTACGTGTATTTTTGTATTCAAATATTAAAGATGAAAGATCACTGAAAATAGAGCAGTTTTGAAATACCTCAGTCCTTTCCAGTGGACAGTGAAGGAATCACATACTTATTTGGGCTTAGGAGGTTGAACAAACGGAATTAGGCTAAATGTACACTGTGTGGTGACTGCGGTAGAAATGAATAAATTAGTCTACAAAATTTGCCTTTTTAGAGGCACTAGATCCAGCTGACTGGTTATATAGTGACAGCAATCAGTCCAATTGTGAATGTAACACCAGCTCAACTGATGTCAAACATATGACATACCTCAAACTAAATATGGCCATCCCCATAAATTTCTTCTGAACAATACATAACTACCTGTATTGCCTATTTAGTTTGGGGTTATTATAAAAGTTTCTAACATCTTTAATGGTATTCACATTCAGAGACGACTACGTAACACATTGTCATGAAAAGGTCATTTAAAAAGGCTCTTTATGCATATAATACTTTGAAAAGTTTTAGTGGTAAATCCCTGAGCATTTCAAAAGCACCAGGTACTGCATAATAATAAACGACCGTTCAAGTTGGTGTGCTTTAATTTATGGTAAAGATATGGAATATGGAGTCGGCTTATCTATGTTCTGTGATCGTTCCCCGGAGCCGAGCTTTGTCGAAAAGAATAAGTGGATATTATGCGAAGCGGTATTACACAAGACGATACGTTAATACACACGACGCTGATGACTTCGTCAACACAAGTAAAATGCCTTGTACCTGAGTCAACATGTACGTCACTGTTTAACCTGACTAATTAATGTAACATTCTTTCGTCACTGCTTAAAACGGATTGCCTTTGCAGCCTTACGTCAATGGAGCGACCTGTTTATGTACATATATTTTTTTATTTTGTTGTGAGGTAATGGGGGTCTGTTCTGTGTCTATGTCGTTGACAATGAAATGTCGTTTATCACTAATATATGATGGAATTCCCCTGACCTTTATGAATAAAAAAATCAAAAAATTCTTTCAGTAATCATATAAATTTGTTAAAAACTGAAATTTCACGGGCCAATTAATGCAGTTTTATTTGATTCTTCGTACAAAACTTTTATTCCGACATAAGGTTACTTCCTCTACTGTTAGTCGCATTGTTAATCTGATTCACAACATGTTCATCCTTCAATACAACACACACGTTCACAATCCGCGTAGACTGGAGTGTCTCTGGTACAGCTAAACGAGGAGCAGAACAGTAGGTTCCACTTCAGTGTACAGTACACACACGGAATACAAATCACTTTGAAATCATTATAAACCACAAGAACGGCAACTGTTTCTATTTATGGATGGCTTATACCCAAACGTCATCTGTAATTTGGCTGAATTCCTGGCCAGCTTAAAATATTTAAAAGTGGTTAGTTAAAATCACTTCACCGCTAGTTTTCCTTTCTGAGGACTCACAGTCCAACCATCTGAAATGAGATATGTGCTGAAGCAGAAATGAGTATTTGCTCAACAGGATGACTGCGTCATATAAGAGAAGGAACTGTCTAATGTGGCACTCTTGTGTACTTGTGAGTCTACTACAAACCACACAGACTCCTTCATTTGGCGACCCAATATCAATATTTTTAAGGGAATGGTCTGACTTTCATTTAATGCACAACATCATAGGATGGAGGATGTTCATGTCGGAATCTCATTTCTCGTCTAAGACATGTTAACATCACAAGAGTCTTTCTCTGTGTTGAAAATGGCGACAATGGCGAAGAAACGTCTGAATCTTGATTTTGCTTAGACGTATTTCTCTCATACATTGTACATTAGCGTTTTATATTTTGAATGCGAGAAGAAATAGCCTCATGAATACAAGGATAAAATTCACATGTATCAATGTGGGGATGGCATGCTTGGCGCCAGCCCCCGTGTGGCCATACAGTGGCTGTTGCTTCCATCACCTCAACGTGATACGTTGGATAAGCTCTCTGCTGAGTTTTAGACTTGTATGCATCCTTACAGAAACTAAGGATTCTTTACAACAACTAGATGGAACCCGTCGGTACCCGATGGGACTACAAAGACAGATCCACACACGGAATGATCCACACAAGGAAAACCATTGCTGTTCATCTGCCACATTCAGACAGTGCAGCACACCATGCTGTGCTGTGTGTGTAGCAAAAATGGGTGGGGTGGATTGTTAGGATGTGGCAGATCAGCTTTTGGCATATTGTAAATAAGGGACCTTTGGACCTTGGACTGTGGATTTTGGCCCATGAACTGTCTTGGTCTGTCCCAGTCCAAAGTCCAAAATCCATATTTTCCAACATGCCAAAAATGCATCCCATAATAGTCATAAAATAGCGTTAAATAAGCAATAGGATGAATATTAGTGGAGATAGACACTAAATTCAGAAATCTGTGTGGAAAAAGCAGACTGACCCCCCCCCCAGGATTGGTGGCAGGTGAGCCAGCCCAACCTTAGACAAAGCTGGCATAGCCTAATGCATGCATATGGACCCCCTATATAAAAGGCCTGCAAGAAAATCTGAATTTTCCAGTTCTGGACCTCTGGTAGAACATGTTCAGACTTGTTCAGCAGACAGACTGCTCCCCCTAGGATAGACCTCTGGTAGAACATGTTCAGCAGACAGACCCCCTACCTGGCTCTGGCAAGGCATCATGGGATGGCAGCTCATTAACCTAATTTATGTCTGGCACTGAGGAGGCCACCTCATTGGCTGGCAGGTCATCCTGCAGACAGAACCCCCCTCCCCCCCTCGTCAGGAACGTGACACCTTCGCCTCTTAAATTTGTTAGTAGTATGATGATGTATGCAGAAGTTTTAGGATGGTGGTGGTAAAGAGATAAAGGAATCATAATAATACCTGTTGGCGACGTGATATCGTAGTTATATTCTCCAGCTTCCACTCCTGGAAGTTCCTCGTTTATGTGTAATGGACGACAAACAGTGAAATCCCTGGCTCATCTGCGACAAGTCAAATATTTGATAGATTTTCTGAGAAAATAATTGAAGAGGATAAAAATCCTTAAACTTGTAGAATATATTGTGCCTTTTGCATACATCATTTGCACCGTGTGGTAATCACAATGAACTTCTCTTTGGTATTTTTGTCTTTGCTTCAATAACATTAAGGTGCATTACCAGATATTGCCATTCGCAAACCTCCTCCTTCTAACAGACTCCTCTCGGGAGGCTCGATTTCCCATTCTTGTGCTGAAGCGAAGCCGACCACCAACAGTACCCCAAGGATCGATGACACGAACAGCATCCCAATGAGTGATAGGCCTAACCCCTTCATTCTAAATCACAGCAGAAATCGTTTTTATCAAAATGAAGTCTTTTTGATGATTTTCGAAGTGCCCAATTGCAGTTCTGAGTTTGATTCTAAGCGATGTAATCAAGTCGCCATTAGAGTCTTTTCACTTTTCAATACGAAAAGTAATCCAGATGCTCAAAATTTGATTAAACTTAATGAGATCATA
>JBCAUI010006238.1:0-13692 GCA_038406195.1 Haplosyllis anthogorgicola
CCCTGAAATATTAAACAATAAAGGACAAAACTCAAGGATTTAACAGTGCAAAAAGTTCCATTCAGCCCTAGCTGAAAGCAATATATTACTCTGATTAGTTCCAAGGAAATTTACTACAATGATTGGGAAGAAAACAAAATTTGATACAAATGATTGGACCTTGAGAAAATTTACTAAGATTGATTGGGCCCAACAACTACTATGATGAAGAAAACACACACTTTGTACAGGTTCGACAACCTGTGCAATAACTAACAATTTAAATACCCTGATTAGATATGAAAATGAATAGAGCTATGATGATTGGACCATACACAATGAGAGCGATGACTGGCTCGATGACTAAACTAGATGAAACACACAGGAGTGATGACTTTCCCGATGACTACATAATTTATCTATGATGATTTACAGTCAATTTAGCTACAATGATTAAGAGTTTCTCCGACCTGTCTGATGGCTGACTTCTTATTTGTACCCTTGAACTTTCTTCATGTGGGCATTCCTGTCCTTGGACCTGACATACTTGTGAGATGCAGATTTACAGCCTTCTACAAGACAATAGAAAGGCCTGTCGTACTGTGGATTTTGAGCACAATTAGCTTCATGCTCCTTCCTGGATTTATCCCTGTTAAATCCCATCTTGCCACAAAATGAGCAAGCCACCTGCTGTACTGGTAAGTGGGTGGCTGCATGATTATTGAGAGACTTCACATTAGCAAACCATTTCTTACACAAAGCACACTGGTGGCTCTCCTTTCCCTTACCACAGTGCTCCAGATGACAGCGCAAGGAGGCTGGAGAGACAAACACTTTGTTGCAGCACTGACAGTCATTGCCAGTGCTCTTGGCATGGATCCTCATGTGCTTCTTCAACCTGTAATGGGAAGCCATGGTCTTCTTACATACAGGACATTGTTTCTGTTCTTTATCCAGGACAGGGTAGGTTGAAAGGCACTGAATGGCCTTTACTGTAGCCTGCCAGTGGTGCCTCCTTACCAGTCAATGCTGCTAACTCCTCCTGGACCCTTGCAGCTTGCACTTGTAGTTGCTCCAGAGTTGCCTTCTTGATTGAGACTGTTTCCCCCTCTCCTGGAACTTCACCAGCCTCATCACCAGACCTGGACACTGCATCATCTTCTGACAACTTGCCCGGCTCATCAATGTCCTCAGGATCCTTCATTGGTGAGGTATGGACCCCCTCTACCTGCAGCAAGTTGAAGACAAGGTCACCTTGTGCATTTCGATCCATCAAGACTGAAAATACATGTAAAGGAAGAATTAAAGGCCACAACAACTGGTCTGATGATAAAACATGATGAATTATACAGCTTTGATGACCAGCACAATGAAACTCAGAACAATTCAAAATAAATAAAATCAAATTGCACCACCTCTGAACTACCGATGAGCATGACTACAGCTTCGATGACCAAAATCATAGGAATAAAAGGGAGTGACAACAGCTCCAATGGATTACCAGCAACTGAATAATGGTTGTGTCCTTTATACACCAGGACGAAGTCGGTCCTGCCCAAGGGTGCGTGATGCCTTATGGGGATCTCAAATCCTCCATCTTCACCCACTCCTACCACAGTGATCTCTGTGTTGAAGAGATAGGATGCTCCCAGAAGCACAGCGAAGTCACCCCAGGATGACCTGTGTAACATGTATTCCAAGTAACTGGTGTAACAAAATGGCGCAGGATCTTCAGTATGCCATTTATTGGGATCACCAGCTATATAGGTGATGGTCAAAAAGTCCTTCACCTCTGGATATATCTCAGCCCGGTGTCTGACCATTTCCATTACTATCTGCCTTCGCAGATACCTGTTTGGGAAGTGGGGGTTGCCTCTCTGGTGCAGCCTCCTCACTGCCATTTGTCTTCTAAGTGCAGTAAACATGCACCTATCATTACCCTTCACCTGAAAAATATTAAAAGGAGAGATGACTGAGTCGACAACAAGCCCAGTGTGCTACAGGTGTTTTGCAGATTAGCTCGACTACTGCTTTGACAACTAAATAACATATATTGAATGAGCACAACAACTGCTGCGACTACTTACAGGTTCTGGAGTGAATCCACTGTTGACTGCAAGGTACCTCTTCAGCAGAAAAGTCTCCCTCATGTCACTGAGCCCGAAATCCACTGTTTCACCATCCAGATGGGCGTAATATTCTCTGGGCACAACTCCAGCAGGTTTTTTGCCCACGCTGGTCTTGATAGAGCCAGGGAGAGTGTTGTCTTTGGGTGATGAAGGTGCAGGTCTATCAGGAGCACCAGCTACTCTAGGAGCCTCTTGTAACTCCAGAACATCACAGTTTTCATGCTTCACAATACCCCTAACTGCATCTAAGACCTGCCTCTGGACATAAATGACCAGATGCAGAGGGGCAACATCTGAAATGGAAGAAGAAATGTATTGCCCGCCGCGACAACCATTTCAATGACTAAAATTATATGGCAATGAATGGCCGTGACAACTGCCCCGATGACTTTTGGTGTGACAAGGAATAAACACCACTCCATTATGAACATTTCACCAATTTGTACACAAATTTTATAGTATTTATACATAATTACTCATTTATACACTATTTACTTGTACTTATTTAATTGCTATTGTCATTATAATCGGAATTTGTATTCATTTTCATTGTTATGCATTAGCAGCTTCAGTATCCAGATGACTGTCTGGCCATTGAGGTTCTGGTGGGGGCTGAGAAGGCTTTTTAGCCTTCTATCCACCTCTCTTGCTCTTCTTGGGAGGCATTTTTGACAATCAAATACAGAATTTAGTTGTAATTAGAAAAAATAGAGTGGAAATATAAATTGAGAAATTCAAATATCCAAAAGTAAACAAATCTCACTTAGTTTGAATACTCAGCCTCCTAAACCAGATGCTCTAGCTGAATCTATACCCCAGCATATCTGGGATACTGAGGTTCACTATGCATGTTTTACTTTATACTCCAGAAATTTTATTTAAAAGTTTAAATGAAAATTCTTAAACTTTGGGCATGTTATGTGTTGTAAAACATGTTTGACTACTGTTTCAATGACATTCCCAGTGTTGCGACAACTGCCGCAATGACCTAGCTTTAGTCAGGGAACTTTGTGGTGTGCAGCTTCTGTGCTGAAGCTGCTTAGATATATGATTGCCCTATAAAAAGGGATGCAGTGACTATTGTAAACTGTTCTATTGAGCATTATACTAGACTTGGAAAGTGTGTTACTCTTGCTGTGAATAAATAAAATAAAATAAAAGAACAAACACAAAACATTTCATAGTTAAAGTATTTATTGTTGAGACATAGAGAGTGTACCTGAGAACATAACATGGGGGCTTGTCCGGGATCCCAATAATTCCTTATTGGGAGTTTCAACAATAAGAACCTATTAGACATATATGGAATTCCAAACATCAGTATCTGAAGAAGAATTAGCTGAATTCCCAGTGGAAGAGGGAAACGGCAATCAGATTAACAGGCCTGAAAGGAATACACGCAAGAGGAAAAACCTATAATAAGCAACCAAATTCAGCTCAATAAGCCAAAGAAAAGGGAACTAAAGAAACCCCTAAAAAGGCTAGATAAAGGAAAACAACTCACAGCAAGACCTACAGAAATCTCCAATTTGCTGAGAATGAGGATAGCAGGCCCAGCCCAACCCAGCATTGCAGGAAAAAGTCAGACAGACCCTTCGAGTTTTACCATATATACTTCCCTGTAGAGGAAGAAGAACAGGATTTAGCAGACCCCACTCCCGAAGAAGAAGAAGATAGCTCAGAAGAAAGTACCTTAGAGGCCCTTAGTGAAGATACAGAAGAATCTGATACCCCAGTGGAATCAAAAGAAGAAGTCACTTTTAAAGACACAACATCAGCCAAGACGGCAGACACCAAGGATCCTAAGGATCCCTCAGAAGAGGACAAAGGGACTGAAGAGGATAAGAAGTCTCCAGAAAATAAGGGAATCCCAGAGGGAAAATACCAAGATAAAGACAAGGACCCAGGAGCCACAGGAGGTGCAAAGTCAAAGACCACCTATACTGGTCCTACAGACCCATTAAAACCCCCTTTGGTCCCCTGGACCCTACCCAAGCCTGTTCATACCCCTCCTGCTAGCACAGGAACCACACCAGTGCACACTCCTGTAGGGACACCTCCAAAGACCCCAAGGTCCTAGAAAAACCTCCCTAGAAGGCCCAGTACAGGCACCACACCAGTCAGAACTCCTGTAGGGACACCCACAGGAACCCCTCCAAAAACAGCTCTAGGAACACCTCCAAGAAAACCTCCAGGATCACCCCCAGGGGGTGTACTACCCATTGTGGATGTAGAAGAGATTAAGAAGGCCATTATTTCAGCCTGTAGCACTACAGCCACAGCAATGTCCAAAACATTGCTGACAGATCTCACAGATGCTATTAACAAAAATACAGCCAAGCTAACAGGCACTACAACAGAGAAGAGAGAAGTAAAAGCCCCTATCTTTAAGGGAATAGAGGGAGAAAGACCAGAAGCTCACCTTTTAAGGACAGGGGATTGGTTTCTATTTCACAAGATAGCCAATGATGCAGACAGGATAGCAGAGTTTAAGCTGACACTGAACCACTTTGCCAGGGAATGGTATGATACTACAGACAAAACAGGTACTTGGGCAGACTTCAAGAAGAAGTTTGGTAAATACTATTCCACACAAGGTAGGTCCATTAAGCATTTTCATGATAGATGGAGAACATTCTCCTTTGACCCTGAGACAGATGACATAGAAGCCTTTATTAGGGATGTCAGGGAGACAGCTACTCAATTGTCTTATGATAATAAGGCTGTCCTCAACCTAATTAAAGCCAGTATGTCTGTAGAGCTCTATGGCACTTTATACAATATGGATGATTTGGCCAGTGTGATTACCCTGGTTAAAGACATCTATGCCAGAAAGCCAAAAGGATTTGCTAGTTCAGGAGCTAGTTCTTCTGGAGCCTCCCCCTTCAGCATGATTAGGCCTAAAAGCCCTACACTAGGAGATAAGTTAGATAGACTCACAGAATGCTTGTATGCACTAGATATAAAAGATATGCCACCCAACAAACCCTACAAGCCCCATAGAACCCCCCCCCCCTAGAAAGAGAGGAAGAGGAGGATCCTCTGCCAAAAGCAGGGGAAAACCTTTTCAATACCCTTCCAAGAGATCTGAATTCTCTGGAAGAGGAAGAATGCCTTTTGGCTCCCCAAGGCAAAATTTTAAGCCTAGAGGGAGGGGAGGAAAGAAGTTTGATAAGAGCCCTACTACTAAGAAACCCAGAGTAGCTTCCAGGACCATAGATAAGGACAAGCAAAGATGCCATTTTTGCCAAGAGTTAGGACATTGGGGTAGGGACTGTCCAGAGCTGAAAAAGAAAGAAAAAGAGAAAATGGACACATATCAAGATTATGTTTCTTTGAACCATGAAATAGAAAAAGAAAGATTGGAAGCAGCAGGTAGAACTCTGCCTACATCATATACAGAAGTTTATCATGCCTTAAATCAAGATGACCCATTAAGAGGTTTAAACTTGTAAAGGGTAGTGATTGTGGCACTAAATCATTGCCCTTAGGTGGGTATCAATCTACCCAAATACCCAACTATCAAGAATTGTGCCTAACTAATGAAGAAAAAGATACTGTATATCAAATATTAGACCAAGATGAAGTTCTAGACCCAGCCATATTTTACAACAGATATTGTAAAGACTTAATTACAGGTAATTAGAATAAGCCTTCAGATGATGATTATAATACTTATCAGATGCTATTAGTAGATGACCCAGATACAAGATTAGAATGTTCCTATTTTGGAGAGGAAAACCCAGATAGATGGAACCCTAAAAAGCCCAATAATACTAATATGGACAGATGGTCAATCCTGAGCACCCAAATGGAATATACCTGTCACCCTCATACCCAATATAGTAGAATAATATTAAAAAGCTGTGACAAGCATGCCACTTACCAAATGTTTAGGCAAAACTTCCCTAAAGAGCAAGTAATTAGAACCCTCAGTGAGGGAGCCCCTAAGAATGCATCTGATTATTTAGATAATTATGAAGAAGTCCAAAATAGACTCAAGTTTAATGTTTACTATGATGATAACAAGGACATATCCACTACTTATTTGGGCAGAGAAAAGATTCATGTACAGGATGAAATGAGCATACAAGAAAGCTTCCCCATATATTACAATTGCCACACATATGGGCAGTTATTAAATGGAATACCATTGAATATCCTGTTAGATACAGGAGCCTCCAAGAGCTACATGTCAAAGAGCTTTTATTTAAAAAAAACCCAGTTCTTCATTGCCTGCCCAAATTTGCTTCTTCCTGTAAAGGATTGATTGTAGGAGATGGACAGACAGTCTCTACCTTGTTTATCATTCCCATAGTGATCAAGATATTTGGGCATAGATTTGAAATATACACATTAGTGGCAGAAATAGATGACAGAATAGGTTTAGTATTTGGCCTTAAAATATGTATGAAACAGAGGATGAATAAAATATCCAGAACCATACCATTCCACCAGGAAGCAAAAGGTATAGAAAGTCAAAATTCCCTTTTTCAGAGATTTATCTGGAGTAGCTATAGCCAAAACATTAGATAACCCCTTCAGGAACCCTTCAGCTTCAAGTAATAAATAACTATGCTGTTTTAGATATCACCAATGCATCTAGCAACCTGATGGTGTTTTTGCAGGAAGAGGCTATGGGCATTGTAGATATTAGGTCATTAGGATACTATAATGTTAGATATAGCACCCTGCATTATAATCTGGGTCAGAGCTATGCATTTCAAACATTCCAGCACTTAAGAGAAATAGATGTAGAACAAGAAGAATATTTTATGCACATTAAGGAACAGAAAATAAAGCCGAAAATTCCAAGCCACAATAGATACCCTTGGTTAGACCCATCAGATCCTAGAGCTGACAGGACTGACAAAGGAATCTTTGACCAAACCATAGATCTCACCCAATCAGACTTAACTGAGGAGGAAAAAGAGGAATTAATAGAAGTTATTTATTCCCATAGACCAGCCTTTAGCCTTAGAGATGAAATAGGGGAATGTCTTAATACTAAAGTGGACATAGAAGTCATAGATGACTCACCCTTTTTTGTCAGGCCCTTCCCCATCAGTGAACAAGACAAGCCAATAATGGACAAACAAATGAATAGGCTTGTAGCTCTGGGAATTCTATCTAAAAACACAACAAGTCATACATCCCCAGTTATGTTAATTACCAGAAAGCTGACAAAAGATAAAGAGACCAGTTGTGGACTTTAGATTGTTAAATACTAGAATTAAAAGGCATAATACTGCCACCCCTTGCTTAGAGACATATTAAACATATTAGGCAGTTCAGACTGTTAAGTATTCTCCTGTGTAGATTTGAAAGATGCCTTTCATAGCCTAAAACTGACTCAAAAGGCTAAGGACTTTTGTGGTATTTTACCCTACTTTGGAAGTCCCCATTACAGGTATGAGGTCATGCCAATGGGACTCAATATTTCTCCTTGTAAATGGGTCCAGTATATAGGAGTAGTATTAGATAAAATTGAAAATAAATCTTCTTATACAGGAATAATGGATGATTTATTAGTGCACAGCAAGAAAGGCACTCACCTTATGAGGCTAACTAAGTTATTTGAGACCCTTGTAGATCATGGATTGAAACTATCCCCTAAGAAGTGTCAGTTATTCAAGACCGCCCTAGTATACCTAGGAAACCTATTCAAAATCGCCAAAACAGGAATAACAATAACTCCATTGAAAGCTATCCTTAAACTCCCACCCCCTAAGAACCTTAAAGGATGCAAAAGTTTCTGTGGATTAGTAAATTATCTTTCCTTATTTTGCCCTAATTTACAGGACATACTCAAACCCATCTATGAATTGACTAAGAAAAATAGACCCTTTATTTGGGGAAAGGAGCAACAGGAAGCTTTTGAAGAAATAAGATAAATTATGGTAAAACCTCCAGTTTAACATCTCCCAAACAGTAAGGGAAGATTTGTCCTCTATTCAGACACATCACACACTCATACCGGTAGTGCGCTTTGGCAATACCATATAGGGAAACCTAGATCAGTAGGATATGCAAGCAAATCTCTCCCCCAAGCACGCTTAAATTACAGTGTCACTGAATTAGAAATGACTGGATTGGCAGTAAACATGAACCTTTGGAAACATGTTCTAGGCAATAGAGAATTTGATGCTGCAGTGGACCACAAAAGTATAGTACAAATTATGAAAGCTACAACACCCCCTACTACTAACAGAATTATCAGACTTTTAGAGCTGTTATCAGCATTTTCCTTTAACCTGTACTATGTAAAGGGAAAAGACCTGATTCTTTGTGATTTCCTATCCAGGATACAGGTAGATAATTCTGACTCATCTGAACTAATACCTATTTCTTTTAATTCCCTCCAGATTCTCTATGACAGGTATGAAAACCAGGTCTTAACTTATAACATAACCACAAGATCAGCAACAAAATCAGCAGGAACAATTTTACCAGAGGTACATGGTAAAGACAAGCCCCTGGACCCACATGTTAAGCCTGAACATGATAAAAAGTTGCAAAACACCAAGCCAAGGCCAGTTCCAAGAAATATACCTAAAATAACCCCTTCAATAGCTCAAAGAGCCAATAAGAAAATCTTTGAGAGAGACATTAGACATCTAAACAAACCTAAACAAATGCATAGGAAACCCAAATTAAGTGAAAAAAAGCCCATTAGTTAGCTATGAGCCTCCTGCACCTACAACTTCAGAAAGTGCAATGTCAGTTGCACAACCCCATGAAAACAGATCAGTAACCTCAAAGCATGGTCAAACAGCTGCAGTACCAACAACAAACCACTGCTGCCTAGTACAGCCAAGGTCAAAACAAGTCTGGCAGACTTAATCCCCAGTCCTGATCTTGATGTAGATTTAGAAATCCCATATGATGAGAATTCAGTTGACCCAGTTTTTAGGACCCCTACCCTTCAAGATTTCATTATCCCCCTAGCTTGGCAGATCAAATGAATAATGAGAAAATGGTAGAAAAATACTTGCCCAAACAAGGAGCCTTGGACAAGGTACTAAACCAAATAAATAAAAAAATACTTAGAGAAACTAGACTTCCTTGTAACCTGAAAGATATTAAGGCTGGATATTTGAGAAGTGAAGAATTTAGGGATATATATATGTATTCCTTCCTAACTGTGGAAGGAAAGCAAGAAGTATACAAATGCAAGCCAGGGAATATATAGTAATAAACAATCTCATGTTTAAATTTATTCCCAAGAAGGTTAATGATCAAGACTTAGTTCTTTGCATCCCCTATCAAAAGTACATTTATTGTTGGATTATTATCACTCCTCCCTTATAGGAGGTCATATGGGAATAAACAAATGCTATAGGACCATCAGTGAAAGATTTTATTGCCCAAATTTGGGCACCTTTATAAGAGCCTACATAGTTGGCTGCCACATATGCCAGCTATTCAAGAATCACAAAAAGTTTGACAGACCATTTCACAAAAACTTCATGATATTACAGCGCCCACTGTAGCCAACATGAGCATGGATATTAAACACATGCCACTTTCTAGATCAAAGTTTAGATACATTTTGGTACTATTATGTGAAATTTCAAACTTCATGGTTACATGCCCCCTTAAAACAGCAAGGGCCCCAGAAATTACACAAGCATTAATGGATCAATTTATAGCATATTTTGGGATGCCTATCAAATTGATATGTGATCAGGATCCAGCTTTTATGTCTAGCCTATGTCAGTGGATGTTTCAACAATATGGCATGAAATTGCTTACAGTCAGCCCTACTAACCACAAGTCATTATTAGCAGAGCATGGGATCAAATCTTTGGCCAACATACTGATGAAACATCTGTCTGGCCTAGGCCTGGACTGGGAAATTTATTGCAAACCAGCAATGCTAACATATAACACTTATACTTCACCCATTTTAGCTGACCTTAGTCCATTTGAACTTGTATTGGGCAGATAAGCCAGAATTATACCTCAATTAGAAATCACACCAGAGATACTGTCTCTGGTGGATTTTAAAAAGCACATGAATTACTCATGAGAAGGTTAAGGTATTTCAGAGTGCACCTGCAGCAATTCAGGAATAAAAGATATGACATTATGAACAAAGATAAAGAGTATTATGGCTTTTCCGCTGGACAAATAGTCTATCTTTTCCAACCTGCTAACAGCATGCTTCAGACAGGCAGTAGAAAATTACTTGTATGTTTGTTGGCCCTTTAGTTGTTTACAAATGCTTGAGCTCCAACCAGTTTCTCCTGATGTCTTTAAATGGTTTCATTTACCCTGTTATTATTGAGAAGACCAGAATAAAACCAGGAGTAATTGGAACAACCAAGGGCAATGTTTCAACTCTCTCTGATCTTAAGCAAGTCATCAGAACTGGACTCGGAATTCTTCCAGCCCAGCATAACATCTTAATAGACCCTAGCTATGTACAATTCTTTGAAATTAAGCTGTTTGTACCTATTTAAATATATTTGCTTCATAAACAGATTACTATCTTTAGTCCCTGAAGATAGTTCCAAGCATGCATTCCAATGCTGTAGTAGCCCCTAATCACTAAACAATGACCACCTTAATTACTGAAACTTGTGAGTCTGAACCTTCTAACAGTTCAAAGCCATCATTACCACCCCATATTATAAACATTCTATCTAAACCTAGGATGTCTTTATTTGGATTGTGCTTAAGCTAATTACACCCCTTTGCCCAGATTTTATAATCAGTGCTGATCAGACAGAAATCATTCCTTTGGGAACCACTACAGCCTGCACATCTCTACTAGAGAACTTGGATTTACTCAAATCTGAACCTCAGATTTTAACTTGGACCCTAGAACATGTATGTAAATGTTTCATGTAAAGGTATGTAAATGTTTCATTTAATTTTCCTATTTACCCACTATTGGCTCATGGACTAGACATTGCTCCTCACCTGTACCACAATAAGTTGCACTTTGGGTATGGAATAAATTTTAAGTTTAATGGCCAACTTCACCACACCTTGGACAGAATTTGGATTGTAAATAGAATTAATCTTCCAAAATTTGAAGATATACAATTCCCCAGATTACAATTTGATACCAGTTGCCCTTATGAAGGTACTCAAAGCACCACCATAAAGAAGGAACAGACTGAATTATACTACATGAGAAAAATATGTTTGATATCAAAGCCTATTATAGAATTTATAAAGAGGCTTACTACCTAAAAAGGATCCAAAGCATTATGCAAGAAGACTTGCATGAAGCATTACATGGCCTGAAACCAGGAAAACACCCCATAACTAAAAGAGCTAGCTCATCTGACTTAGATACACCCAGCACTACTGCCTCTGTCTTGCTGGACAACACACATGGCAACAGTAACATACCAAATAGAAGAAATCCTAGGGGTGTCCTGGCTGCCTTAATGCCTGCCATAGGTGGCTTGGCCACTATAGCAGTAGAAAGCCTAGGCTCATATTTACAAAGAAAAAGGCAAAGACCCTTAAGTAAAGTTATGACAGCTTTAAATAGTCCACATTTAAAAAATATTCTAATAGGATTAGAAAAGGACTATCTCATGTATGGGGATTACAATGTAGCCAAAACTGAAAATATTATCCATACAATGGAAAATTTTAACAACAAGACTAGCCTTTTGTATAAGGTAGTTACTGGCCAGAATCAAAATATGATGAGATATTTCCTCAACAGTGAAAAGGGAAATACCCTGTTTGTATATCAGCTACAGTTGTATATACAATCCTTGCAGGAAAAGCATCTTAGGCTTTATGAAGACCTGCTCAATAATCTCCAAGATTTATTATTGGCTATAGAGACCCTAAGCAAAGGGTACTTGCCATCACAACTCTTGTCATATGACAAGTTGTCCCAAATAGCTTGATCAGCTTTACTATTAATGAAGAAAAGAAACCCTGAATATGAATTGGCCCTAAACCATGTCACTTCCTACTATGACATGAAATTAGTCACTTTCAGCATTAATAAGGAGGGAAGACTGATAATATGTTTCCCCATTTTCATTAAAGAATTTAGAAAGCACCCTATGACCCTATATGAAACAGAAACAGTCAAAGTGCCCATTTATGATAAAAACCTTCAAGCTAGCTCTTATACTGAAGTAGAAGTTTCCAAACCATATATAGCTTTGAGCCAAAATTATTATATTATTATATCCAGTTAAGAATACAGGAACTGAGAATGTGCAAGAAAATAAGGCACATCTATTATTGTGAGGAGCTGTTTTTAGTAAAACACAGGACCAAGCACAGTTGTGAAAGTACTTTATTTTATGACTTAAGATACTTCTACCATAATGGCCAATTGTAACTTTAAATATTACTTTAACATATCTGTAAACCCCAGTGTATTCGATGGGGGCCCAGTATTGTGCTAGCTAACATTGAATAATAAAAAGCTGATTTGTAATCATGACCAAGGGTTGGCAAACCCTCTACCCAGTAATGAATATGCACTTGTCTCAAGATCTATATTATGTAACTGCCAAATGGAATCTGGCACAACATATTTATTAAAGTCCATTGGCCCTTGCAACAATACTTAACTAAATTCCACCATGTACAAATCTGGCTTTTTTCAGCTACTTGTCATCAGTCTGGAATAATTCAACCCTTTTGGAAATGCCCCAGCATCCAGTGACCTACAACCCACAGTTCCCAGTATATCTCTAGAAAATAAGAAAATACTCCACCCTAACTGGCAGAAGCCAAGCCCAAATTGAAACTTTGAAGTCTTTTGCAGCCAATTACAAGGCAATGCTTGATAAAAGAAAGACATTTTTTGTCAAAACCTTTGAGGGTGGAAATAGTGACATGAGGCAGGGTACCAAATCAAAAATTTCTTTCTTAAAAACTTGGATGACCCACATATATGACTTCACAACAAGCACCATAGTATTTGTTATAGTTATACCAAAAGCACAAGAAGATGGAAATACTGGTAACATCCATGGCCATATACAAAATGCCCCATGTGGATGCTATCCCAATACCTCATAAAGCACTCTTAACTGCTTTAGATCTGCCCACCAATCCACATACTAAATTAGTATGCCATGACCCATGGGTATCTCTTCTTTCGGCTATAATAACTTTTATAGGCATATTGGCCTACCTGTATAAAATTTGCCATAAATGCACAATCCTAAAAGGTTTCAAGTACAACCATGTTTGCAGATTGTAAATATTTCTATCCTACAAGAATTACTACATACCAATTAAGATAGGCCATTCAGGAGGAATTATGCACCAATACTCCTACACTAATGTATTGCACAGGGAGCAGATACAGCTTCACAAGAATTTAATCTGGGACACCCTCGATATAAATTGGGATAATACTGCAATACAACTAAACAACAGAAAAGTTCAATTGAAGAGAAAATAAATTCATCTACAATACCTTGTTTGTGCTGAAAAAGGAAAAGTCAAGTTAGGCAAGACATCAGTATCCCCCTGAAAGATAAACTGAGAATCAGGAAAATGTTGGGGAGACCTGAAGCCAGTATACATTTAATGGTTAGGCAGGGAGACACATGGTGCAGTATCAAACCCAGAATCAACAATG
>JBCAUI010006239.1:0-10176 GCA_038406195.1 Haplosyllis anthogorgicola
CCCCTTCACCCCCCCCCCCCCCCCCCAGGCCCGCCAATGAGTAACCACATGGCTTGCTGTGTGGGACATTAAACAGCAACGGCATAAACAATAGGAGTAAATAAGATTGAAATAAGATAGTACCAACACATTTTAGTGAGTCTACAATAAGGATCTGCCAGCATTTGAAGGTCTGAAAATCCAGGTAATTTGCATTATGTTTTCTTTTTTTTCTATATTGTTCATAACACAGACAAGGGAAATAGATAATGGATTTTTCCTTGCATAGTGCGCCGATTCAAGATCAAAGAAAGCCTGTGAAGCTAAAGTTTGTCTCTTACGAAAGAAATTCTCTGCAACCTGTTGTATTAAAATACATTATATTTGGTCTGTCTCAACAGAAAGATTCTTTCGAGCGGAAGAATTTCCTTGCAATTTCAACCTTTCTCTTCACGCAGACTTTACTGTAAGTGTCTTTGTCACAGTTCTCGTGGGATTCTATTGTAGCAAAATGAAGTAAATTTCAGGGGCTGGATCAGCTTCATTGGCCTAACATTACAGCGTTTACAGTACACGGAAATCGTATCATTTTGGAAACGAAGAGAACAAAGAAAAGAACGAAAGAATTTCACGCTGTGCTTTTGATGCGCTATTGTTAAACTTCTGATACGAATTCCGTGTACTGCAGTTGGTCCGTTAAGGTCGGTCTGTTTAGTTTATGAAGACGCGCTGAAGCTGTCAAAGCTTTATCCGCACTATCGTTTGTAGTTATGAAAACGAGCTGTGAATTGATTGACACTAATGTGACAGGCCTTACATTTATCACAGATAAATGTCAGCGAGTCTAAAGATTTCTAGCTATTTTCGAAACATCCCTTGTCATTATATTTCTCATTATGTCGACTACAGCTGTTTTGTAATGTAAAATATCAAACACTTAGTAATCTTCCACGCTGAAGAGACGATTCCGTAACACGTTTAGTGCAGTGTTTCTTCCCTTTTATGTATATCAAATACACAAAATATATATTTCCAACATCTGAGTACATATTTCCAATAAAATTGTCTGCTTTGAGCGCATAACTCATGCTGGAAGACAATGATGCAAGATGGGCGATAATATGAAGTTTGCTCACTGAAATCATGGATACTTGATACCAAAAGGCATACACGTAGTTTATGAGTGATCAGTAGGGCTCCATTCAGAACAGCTTGTGTTCGATAAAATTCTGGAGAACAAGGTGTATTTGTCTGTCGATGAAAACTAAGCCTGGGACATGACCATAAATTATGTACCAAAAATCACATTAGTACAACAAGGTATGGAAATGATCTAGATGCTGTCAAATGTTTTTGTTGCTGTTGTTGTTGTTGCTGCTGCTGTTGTTTTTGTTTAGATTTACATCTAGAAATGTCGCCTAACCTTGAAAACTACAGACTTCATGAAAATTGTTCAACATAGATTTCATGTAATAAGTAAAACTCATAGTTGCTGATGTTAAGTATAATGTTATCGCAACATCAGATCAAGAATTTGAAACCTATATTAATTTTTACAAAACAATTCCCTGACATTGAAATTGTATTGTACCTGCTCAAAATTCATTGCGAACAAGAATCAGTGGCGGATCCAGGATTTCTCGTACGGGGGTGCGCCAACCTTGGGGCGCCCCAATTTTTATCCGATTTTAGCGCAAAGATCCCCAAAAACTGAATGAAAATGAAGAAATTTTGGCCCGTGGGTGGGCGCGCCTCCCCCCCCCCCTAGATCCGCCAATGAGAATGCCTTTCAAGCTGCCCACTTCGCAAATAAGTCATTAAAATGCAATAAACATTAAAACATGGAAAAAATCATAAATTGCAACTAATTGACCTTCAAATGACCTTGACCTTTAAATGACTTGACCTATATTTTGACCTTGACCTTGTATATTGCTCACTGATATTAAAAATATTTTATTGATGGATTAAGTCAAAAATAGGGCAATTTTTATCCTTGTGACCTTGAACTTGACCCAATGACCTTGGTACTCAAACTTGATCTAGATATTATAAAGATGTACCACCATACCAAAAATGAAGTTTCTAGGTCAAGTGGTTCAAAAGTTATAGCTCGAACAGACAGACAGACACACAGACAGACAGACACAACTGAAAACATTACTTTCCCGCATACGCGGGCCGTATTAATTCAATAGTCTCATTCGAATCAGACGATTCAATCGGATTTTGTTTTGGGCTTTGACTCCCAGATGTTTGTATTGATGTGCATAGCAATCAGCTGTGGATCTCAACAGCAGTGCAGTGATGCAATTCACGAGTTTGTGAGCGATATTAGAGGCTTTTCCACAGGTCATTGCACAGTCAGTGTTGGAGTGCCGAAGCAGACAGAAGTGTCTGGGGGGAAACTTAAAAGGATTGAAATTGCATAAGAATTTGAACTTTAAAGAATGGGCTCGAAGGTATGTACAGAACTGCGTGTAAGGGTTGATGAAACGTACGTGATGCATTCTCAAATTTTAGCAGATTTTCCAATTAATTTCTTTGAAGCATGTTTCGTCCAATATGTTGCGGTAAAGTGTTTGGATCATGGCAAAATATGATTAAACGTGATTTTTACTTTTAAATTTAAAAGACAGCGGACAGTAAAATCTTTCTCTTCTTTTTTTAAAGTTTTATTTGCCCAATCAGGCAAGTAAATAAAGCAAAATAAGTAAGAAAAAACTTAAATTTATGTATTGATAATAGCAAATACATAAGAACAATTTCAAATCGCTCTAAATTATATTTAAAAAATAACTAAAAATACTGATATGCTTCATGTTACATCCAGGCGTTAAGCTTATCATCAACTGTTTTTAGCATTTATGCAAACAAACATAGACAATACATTATGTAGTTATCTATTGCCGAACAGCTTGCCTTTGGCGAAATGGAAACTAACGGACAGAGAAGAAGGAAAAAAGAACATCATTTTCCATAAATTTGTATTTCCAAAATGACGTTTCGTTTAATTTGTTGTCTCATCAACCAATAATTCTTTATTGGACATACACACGTTGACCTGTCAAATACACAAAAGCTGATTGCATTTACACATATGTTGTATATTAAAAACTACCACGCCAATTCGAAGAGATAGACAGGCACCTGCATGTTTCAATATACAGTAAATTATCAAGTTAAATGCAATGAAATGGTATTGATTATTTCCATTACACTCATTCAACTGTTGAACATCTTGAACAATTCAAGTGCCGGCAAGTCTTAAAATTCATTAACAGGCTTTCCGCTTAAGGTAATCGATGATTTGAATTGATTAATTTGAGTTGGTTTTAAAAGCACATTTTAGTCTAAAATCTGCTTCCATACAGTGTCATTTGGAAGATTCTTTCAATTTCAAATGTCAAATGATTAATAATATTGGACAACATTGAGCATATAAAACCAAGTAGAAACATTTGCTTGTGCGTGTTAGATACATCTAAAAGGTCACAAAATAGAGGTCAATTTTTTAAATGAATTTTTGTTAGCAATATATTGATAAAACAGTGTCTTTTCAATTCACAAATTTAGCCAAGAAATTCCATTTTAAGCAGGACTTGAATGAGGTTCAGATAGTATCAAGATTGCCATGATAAAAATACTTTGGTATTAACTGAAGTGGCAGATTGAATGGCATTGTGTTTGCACATTCTCCTTTTTTATATTTACCCAATAGAGATTATTGGTGTTCTGGCTGTCGACTTTATTAGTTTTCGTGTTCGCTTAATCCTTAAAGTTCACAAGCGGAAAATACCTTTTTCATCGTGGGTCAGGAAATCGAGTGAAGTATCTGGGACCAGGAATTACTATCTTCCCAATTACTGGCAATTACAGATTTTTCTAATCTATCGAATAAAATTCGATAGTTAGTGGTCTGCCGCCTTAAATATGGTAACCATCCACACATCTGCAGAGAACGAAATGTTGCTTGTATTTATTGCTCGTCAGACAATTGCACAATTGTGAGGCGGCAGAAAATTCCTATGCTTTACCACTGCAGTTTAGCACACCATCACATACTTTTAGTTATGATTTTTAAAACTTTTTGGTGCAAATTGTGGACATTTTAATGGGGACAGAAATGGTTCTGTATTACTGCCTGGTTCAAACTTTGCG
The DNA here is from genome assembly GCA_038406195.1 of Haplosyllis anthogorgicola. Taxonomy (NCBI): domain Eukaryota; kingdom Metazoa; phylum Annelida; class Polychaeta; order Phyllodocida; family Syllidae; genus Haplosyllis; species Haplosyllis anthogorgicola. The sequence continues at coordinate 4,141 of JBCAUI010006239.1, forward strand.
CTGATCAAACTTCGGCTGTCGCAGTCCGACACATAAGTTACTCATTTACTCAAGCCTGATGCCATCAAATTGTTGACAACCCTAATGCTGTAGGGATTTAAATCACACAAAATATTAAACATGTGAACAACTTTACCACAAAGTCACACCATAACACTGTAATAATGGGTCAAATTGATATGGAGAGACTCCACAATAAGTAGATTGCTTAAATTCCGCCAATATGTATGTACAATTGCCATCATGTTTGCGTTTTTTCCTGTTTGGGTGATAATAAAATAATTTATGCCATTATATGAAAATATTGACTTTTATTTGCCACAGCTATTGGTAGATTTTGCAGATAGATCTTTGCAAAAGTTTCCCAGTAACTTGCAAATCATATTGCACAGAAATACCTTACTACCTCAAATTATGGCATCCCCCTCTTTTTAGAGCAAAAATGAAAATTTTTTTATTCGCTGTAATGCGAAAGCAAGAGTTTTTCTTCTGATCGAACATCACTAGGACTGACAGGAAGGACTTTCTACTGTTGATCTTTATTACTGTAATTTACAGTAGGCTTTATCAGTTGTAAATTGCATAAAAGTTAGATGTTTGTGACCTATTTTAGTATTTTTAATTAAGGCACCCCCTCAAGAATTGGTCTTGGCACCCGATGCCATGATTAGAGGGAATAGGGTAACTGTAAAATGATTTCTGGCTTAACACAGACCGTTATGATTTTGAAGATCTTTAAAAAACATGTAGTAACACAAAATGTGTAAAGTATACAACAAGAATCTGTTGCCATGACAACAGCAACGGACAAATTTAGATAAATTTAGATTTATTCAACTTGTTATAGAACGCAAATGGGCTTAGATTCAAATGATATTCTTCGATTTATGTGATTATTACAGGCTGATATGGCCCTCATGGAGAATGGAGGGATGGTTGGAAAGAAAGAAGAAAAGAAGGAGAAAGAGAAGGAGAGAGAAACATGGTCTGGCCGGCTGGATTTTCTCATGAGTGCGCTCTCGTTCGCGGTGGGAATGGGAAACCTGTGGCGCTTCCCTTATCTGTGCTACAAGAATGGAGGAGGTATTTCTATTCATCTATATTTTACACATCATTTTCCTTTGAGAGAACTTTATCTGTTTTCGAGCCTAACAAGTACTTAAACTAACTTTTCTTCGAGTATGTCATCATTTGATCCAATGCTTTCAATTATGCCTATTCATCCTCATCGCAAGAATCACCTTCACTTCGTTTTCAGTACTCGCAAAGCGACACCTTTTACGACCCTTGAGTTACAAGGCCGTCTGTCACTTATGAATATATAGTTTGGAGCTTAAGTGATATCATCTGTTCTTTGCAATAACAAAATAAGCAGCCAAAGAATGGCCGTAAATAACAGGTTTCACTGCATCCTACGACTAATGAATGAAAAGAAAAACATATAAACAGTATAAATGTAACCTTTGTGCCAATTTGTATACCAAATAACCTGTTTTGAGTGGCATCCTAATTTTAAAGATGCCGTAAAAGGCAGGTATGCCGTACAAAACAGGTAAAATAAACATGAATAATAAGGGTTCATTTACAGTGACATCGCGTAAAAGGGAAGTATGCCGAAAAAAGGTGCCGCTCCCAACAGGTTCTACTGTAGCTGTAAGATAGAGGTAGTCACACAATTAGGGGTCGTGGGATAAACAAACTTTACTGCGTTGGTTGATAATAAGTGTCCCTGTATTATTTTAGGTGCATTCCTGATTCCATACATTATAATGGTGATATTCGCCGGTTTTCCTCTGATTTACCTGGAGATGAGTATTGGACAATACGCCAGCCTCGGCGTTGTATCTGTGTGGAGGGCGGCGCCTCTATTTCAAGGTATGCTTTTTAACTTTTGATTTTGACATTGAAACTGTAGCCTTTTGTTCTTTCTCAAAAGCTTTCACTGGTTTGTTAGAAAAGTATGTATTTTAACCAAGAAGTCTATTTTCTTCGTCTTCTTTGTTTGAAATTGTGATCTAACTGATCCAAGGGTGAAAACGAATTTTAAATTGGACAACCCATGGCTTGAAACAAAAAAAATTATGTTGGTTGAACCATAGAACTTTAGGTAAAGTGACCCAGATTGGCTGAGTCAAAATCCACTATCAGTTAGAAAAGCTTGCTCAAATTGTGTTATAATTTGTCAATGTGCGTCGTACAAAACACATATAAATTTACATTTCGTATCTTGTGTTCATCTCTTTTTCAGGAATCGGTTGGGCCATGTTTTTCGTGTCCTTGATCTCGTGCTGCTATTACAACATGCTCGTGGCATACAGCTTCTTCTACACGTTCGCCAGCTTCGCTTCAGACGTGCCATGGAGAAACTGTGGCAACAGTTGGAACACTATTGGTAAGTCTACTGTCTACTTTCTTTTTTAAAAAAGAAATTTTGTTGGACCAGGGCCTATTTTCTTCTTTTGCTGGAATTCTTAGCCTCCCTCCCTCTTCCCTATGGTACAAGAAACCACCTCATCCCACGCATCACTAGGAAAAACAGGCATACTTTACAGATATTAACGTGACTACGACAGCAATATTTTTCCGTACACCACAGTTTTTAGCTTCTTGTGTGGTTTTTTGTTCCAATTTCAAGGTGCACAGGAAACTGCAATCAAAATAATCAAATAAAAGGCCTAACCATCCTTGTATATTTTAGCGTGCGGTAGTGTAGGCCTTCTAGAAGCCAAGAACTGCAGCAGTTACAACGGTACTTGGTGGAACGGTACCTGCTACACTGTCGACCAAGTCGGAACAGATGTCTATCAAACAGTAAGTCTTTCTAGTAACAACAGGCGAATAAAAGAATTTGCACAGTATGAAGTTCCGAAATGACTAGTCATGAACCATCATGAATCCTGGTTCTTTTCTAAGATAAAAATCCTAAGAGGTCATGAAGTAGGAAGATGGCTCCTAAAATAGTAAGAGAATGCATGTTGTCTCAAAGACCACAGACGTTTTATTAGTGACGCTCATTTTAAATTTAAATGCAATTACTTATTCAGGTACTTGATCTCAAGAACAAAACAAACTCAACTGCTATAAAACCAATATCAGCGAGTGATGAGTATTTCCAGTGAGTACAAAATTTTATATTTACACTAAAAAAAACCTCATTTTGGTGAGTCTTGCTTCACATGTATCAAATTATTATTATTTCACTTTTTACAGTCTGAATTGATGTTCTTGTACATTTTCCCCCCAATTTTCAGTAACTACATGCTGGATATATCAAGTGGCATTGAGGAACTTGGTGAGTTGCGGTGGCAGCTCGCTCTGTGTTTGTTACTTTGCTGGATTATTGTGTTTATCTGCCTCAGTACTGGAGTAAAATCACTTGGAAAGGTAACTATTCTCTCGGGACCTGTATTTTTATTTCTCACTTGTTCAGAGGCAAGAACAATATCAAAACCTCCTGAAATTGTCCTTAAGAGTTGAAAGTTGGCATAAATACTACTAATTTGGAACCTTTTGGAGACAAATGAGTAACACACTGTGCTATTGACGTGAACAATTGAATGCATGAGCCTCTATTCTGGTTCTAAAAGTAAACAATGTCGCACCAGTGGCCCTTAAAAACGAAAGTTTTAAAAAGGTACACGAGACATTTATAATTTGCAGGCAACCTACGTGACGTCATTGTTCCCCTATCTTATACTTGCGGTGTTGTTCGTGAGAGGGATCACACTAGAGGGCAGTGTTGAAGGGATCATTTACTACCTCAAACCAGAGTTTCACAGATTACTCTCGGCACAGGTAAATTTGGTAGATCGTACAAGCCTTTCGAAGGCAATTCCAGAATAATCTCTGGCGTGGGTCATCACTTGCTCACCTTCTGCCACCAAAATTTGATCTGTTTTAGTGTGTCTTATGCCTCCATCTACTGAAGACTAGACTACCTACACCATTGTAAAAATCGATGCAAGAATAGGTTGGCAAGACAAGTTTAAGTCTGTCAGCCCTGTGTGAAATAAAAATTCTCATCACCTTGAGTTTATTGGAGTTAAAGGCTGCGAACTAAAATTGCTGTTTGAATTATATGTATGTCAATGAATGAATTACGTGTATGACAATGAATGTATGTCAATGAATGATTTAACTCCGATGTATTTTGTAGGTGTGGGCTGACGCGGCCATCCAGGTGTTCTTCTCCATGTCATGCTGCTGGGGCGGACTCATCACACTGGCCAGTTACAACAAGTTCCACAACAACGTCTTCCAGTAAGTACACGAATCCTACCGTTTTACCAGGAAGAACTACACGAATCCTGATCACAGATCGCGTTGACCACCTTAACGCAAGCAGCAAACGGCCTAGCAGCTGTGAACCCAAAGTTCACACAGTAGGAAGTAGAATACTGCACATAGGCGCTTGCAATTACACACAAGGTGACAAATGTGCATTGACTGAGTAATCCTGGGGTACCAGTAGTGCCAGAAATGTGCCTTGGTACAGAAATTTACCAGATTTTATATCTACAAAATTTTCATTCTCTCAGGGATGCTGCAGTTGTAGCTGTAGGAGATTGTTTGACTAGTATATTTGGTGGTGTTGTAATATTCACTATTATTGGATACATGGCTCATGAGCTGGGAGTCGAGATAGAAGATGTCGCCACACAAGGTAAGTGCACCGCCCGTCTTCTTTTCGAATCTAACACAAATTGGTTTACCGAAAAGATTCATAAACTATGTGTGTCAAACCATTAGTTGTTTAATTGCCTTAATGTTTCAAAGTTTGAAAGAAGATTGCTAAAGCTGCATTTGACCTCATTCATTTTTTCAACAGGTGCCGGCTTGGCTTTCATAGTGTACCCTCAGGTGGTAACACGCCTTCCCATAGCACCACTGTGGGCTGTACTCTTCATGCTCATGTTGATCAACCTCGGGCTTGGAACACAAGTACGTTATCAATTCATAAATTCCAGTACTTTCGTGTGTATATGTCACCCAACTTAGATGTATTCCTTGGCTTTTTAGCAGAAGCATCCTAAAGCCATAACAAGAGTACATGTACCAAAAATTGATTGCTCTCTGGCCGAGAGAAGGATCCGCCACCGGTGTTACAATTATTTCTTTTCGATAGGATAAAAGTAGGTTGAAATGCTCATTACAGGTCTCCTTATTGTCAAATTTGTTTTCGAAAACTGGTCTGTCAAGACCTCTTACAGTTCCAACAGGGAGCGGTTAATCGTTTGAACGAATCATTCTTTGGGTACAGCCATTGATCAATGTCAGGCGCGCCTCACCAGAAAGTATCGCAATATCAGTTCTACCGATTCTGATCGGAAGAAAATCACAAATTTTACTAATACTTCTAAACAATTTAGCTTTTTGTGGACCAGGTTGAAAATCCAGTCAGTTAAATATGATCCAATTTAGAAATTCAGAAGGTCTTAATTTCTACATTACAGTTCACGCTTGTGACGACGACGCACACGACACTCCTCGACATGTTTTCTTCCCGGCTGAGGAAGGGTCGCCGCCCGCTGATGCTTCTCGCCGCAATATGTGTCCTGTGCTACAGTGTCGGGCTCTTTATTTGTAGTCAGGTGAGCCGCTATTTTACATAAGCATCCAGGTGTGCTTACACAAATACTCATGTAGATACACACACACTAACACACATGCACATACATGTTCGCACACACACACACACACACACACACACACACACACACACACACACACAAACATACACTGTCCTTAAATCAATCCTACAGCAAACTTACATTCATTCAAAAATGTTTGATAGATCACTCACTGCATTTCGGATTTCTCTGTATTTCCACAGGGAGGTATGTTCGTGCTGCAACTGATGGATCGCTATGCCCCTTCGTACGGTCTACTCACTATCGGCATCATGGAGACGGTTGTGCTCGGATGGGTGTACGGTATGTGCCGTATCTGTACACTTAAAATCATTAGTCTATCACGCTTTGCGTTGATAGACTACTGTAGACGGCAAGGTGGTTTTGCTGCGAGTTCAAAAAGTGA
>JBCAUI010006250.1:0-10175 GCA_038406195.1 Haplosyllis anthogorgicola
TATCGATATCCCGCTTATATCGATGCTATTTTCCCGCACCAAAAATATCGATATATCCGGGGACAAGTGTAAATGTCTTCTCGATTTCTGGTTTTAGAAGAATTTCATAACAGTTTTGGTAAAAATCTGGACAAAAGTGTTCTGAACACTTCTGTATTAAAGTATTAATTGTGTCATTCGCTTAAATTCTATTTATTTCAGAGAATATGTGCACTTTGTGAATACAGTGCGATAATGTCCATAACAGAAAATCTCGCCATTTAATACTCGTTGTTAAATGGACGCAAGGTATACAGTCTGTATTCGCCATCCTGGCAAAACAGGTTACTAATGATACACTCACCCCAGTATCGTGCAGTGTCATGCCATATACGGTATTGTGCGACACGGCAAGACAAATGTGGTCAACTCTTATACGCAAGTTTTTGTAACTAATGTGTATAACTTTATCAGGATTAAACAAATAAAAAAGGTTCCCAAAATTCACTTCCTTAACAAATTGTTGCATTATTTATGTAACATACACAATCAGTATCAGATAATTGTTTCTCTGTTAACACAACCCTGTACTGAGTAATCAGGTCATGTATGAACATTTTCCTGAACAAACAGAAACTACAAACGTCAGTACTGAATCTGTAAAAGGAGTCATATTCCTGTGCATGCTGACATTTATTCCCGTCTCTTATGGTAATTGGTAAATCAAAGGTCTTGTTTTCGAAACACTCATCTTGTATGGCGCAGAAGTGTAACATTAATGTGTTATGTTTCCCTGTGGAAGTGTTCTACTTCATGTTGTATGCAACTCAATCTTCTCACAACCTCCACTGGGACATCGACTACACCATCTCCTGACCCACTTAAAATCAATCTTGTAATTGTCTCTCGCTACCTGAGTGCAATACTAAATTTTATCCATTGTTAGCTGAACTACAATATATCAATGTCCTTATCTGTTTTTCGGACACAGGATCGTTCACTGACTATTCTTCAGGCTGGATTTAACTATTTTGTGACCTTACCGGTGATGTACAAATGTGGATGCATCCTGATTCATGTAAACTATTGGGTATCCATTCATCTTTGAAGCTAGACAGTAAAGGCACTACGGATGTCTCCCGTGTACCGCTGCAAATGAAAGCCTGGTAATTGGAGCAGCTCTGTCGTCCACAAGGACAAGGCAGGGTCGGGCCGTGGTCAGGACCCCGCTCACCTACACCGCCTTGAGCTGATGAAACCTGATCAAACCAACCAGTGTTTTGACGGCATCGATGAGCTAACAAATCACAAATGTCATAAAAGTTATGACAAACCATGACACATTAAGTTTACTACCTCAACTCACAAGGTCCTTATTCCGGTATTCATGCCGGATAGATGTCATTGTGTCAAGATCCCAGGCACCAGCGTGGTGTGTCGAGTTGCCGTTAAGGGTAACTAGAGATTTTGGAGACGAACTTTAGTTGGTTCTGTGTTTATGGTAAGCACTGATAGCAGATGTCAGGCAATCACTGGACTCTGCGGAACTAACGTGTGCTCTTCACCGAGTCCGTCTGGTAACGCAGTGATAACATTCCACCTACCACTACAAATCTTTTTCCAAAAATTAAACAAGCTTTTCAATCAACGTTTCTACATGGTTGGAAGCAAGATTTTACGACATATGTGCATGAAAAAAGATGGAGCACGGCATTACAGTATTAAATCACCAATCTACTTGAGAACTACAGTGGCTCAAGTGAACAATCCTGGATAAGCACTGTCTTTCATGTTAGTTTTTGATTTATGGAAAATGTCAGCACACAATAGTACCCTTGCATGATTCTAATATGAGAGCAATTGAAAGCAACACGCCTTGAGTCTAATCAGCACCAGAAAAATGAGGTGACAGCTTTGTGCAATATTGCCTTCGAGGATTAAGAACCGACACTGCAAAGGCAGGATAAGGCAAATCAGCCTGAAATATGAAAGAATTACCTTTAGCAATAAGTAGCTTGATTTAAATTACAACACAGCCGTCACAAAACGGTAGGAAGAAACATTCCAAGAAACATTTGAAGTTATACTTTAAAGGATTGACTCATACACAGTTGTTGCTGCAGTAAAATTTCTACAAAGTGCGTCAATAAAGTTGCAACCAGAATTCAAGTTAAACGGACTAAATGCCTTTTGTTTTAGCTTTCATTTTCTATCATTCGGGAATACTTCTTCAAAGAAGGAAACCTGCAGCACAATGCAGAGTCATCCGAGATAACAACTCTGAACAAGGCTTCGAATTCCATTTCAATTGTAGCAGCCAATAACATTTCGCCAAGTGAATTATTTGAAGGAAACCGCCAGAACAGTCACATTTCTTCCGCGACCTAACCTACCAAGGTAACTGAATGATATGCAATGACACTTTATGTAATCAAGCATAATTTACTACATATTATTACACACACTGAATGGTAATTCTGTTGAATGTGCTAATATTCCTTGTTAGAACTTTCGTCACTTCGTCTGTAATACGCCATTTGTTGCTTTCATTATGTCTTTACGAGTCCCTCTCTCTGTAGACCTTCATGTAAAATTCATCCTCGAGTACCATATTTTGTAAGCGTTCAGAGGAGGAATTGGCTGATTTATTGTCGTTGGAATTTATTAGCAGAGTCCGTACGCAATATCATTGAGCAGATGAATGGCCTGGGAGGGTCACTCAATGCCTTCCTGCTACATACAGTATCGTGCTAATGAAGGCATAGAGTAACAACGCAGGTCTACCTACTCGTTTTCCTTTTGTACATTAAATCAAAGTCCACTCCTCCTTCATAGACAAATGACTGGTGTAGTTATTACTGAAACATGACCAAGATCCACCTTGAAACAAGGAAGGTAAAACGGCATCTTGGCAGCTTCTCCGGATATTATCAGTGTTTCCGCTACTTTTTAAAACGCTGGGACAATATGTCCCCAATCCCTAAATTTTGGGTGTCCCATTGCAATTATTGGGGTCACACATAACAAAAATATCAAACAGCATGTTTCAGAAGCAGAATGTAGAGTGTCAATTATGAACAATTTAATGAAATATCCGCTATTTCTTTGGATTTCTAAAACATACATCACTTTAAAAAATCCTTACCAATAATTTCAATGCACAATTTGGGTGCACATCACTTAATGAAATATCCGGTATTTCTTTGGATTTCTAAAACATACATCACTTTAAAAAAACCTTGCCAATAATTTCAATGCACAATTTGGGTGCACATCACCAATTTCTTGGGGTCACTTAATAAAGTCAGTACATTTTTGGCGCATGTACGCGTGGTAGTGGAAACACTGTATTATACTTTTGTAACAATTCCGTTTAAAGTGACGTTCGTTTCCCTTGAGAACGCCTGCCTCCAAATTGTTTCGCTGCTTTTTAACAGTTACAATACAGTGCTCATTAATGGTTTCATCATTGTCTAATAGCTTAGCAAAATGTTGCGAGCAATTTTTCAACGCGCTCATTTGTCATTTTTCTACTCATGAATGAAAGAAATTTATGCAGAGGTAGGATTACTCTTTTATGAGATGGGAATTCATAACTGAGTTTATCAGTGCTATCAGCCACAATAGACTGCCATCAAGCTTCGATACATCTAACACACCATGTATAATGAAAGCTAAATTGAATTACAATGTCTTCCTCGCTGTATCAAAACCCATTATTTTTTTTCTAGGAGATGGATAACACTGAACAGAATTAAATCTTGCCGGGTAATTATTCTGCATCTTTCTTCTTTCCATTATCTACGAAATTGTGCCATCACAAAACATTTATTGAATTTGGACCTAAATGATGGAAAACTTCGGAATTACACATGGTACCGCGGACGCTATGAGGAGACAAAATTCCCGAATGAGTTATGCAACTTTATCTTTTCGTGAATGTATATGTTATTTTAGTCAGTGTGAATTGATATGAATAAGTGAATGAATGATGATATCAAACAGTATTTATTTCTTCTCGTAGAGACTCAAGAGAACTTCTGGATCGATTTCAGCCAGTCAGATGGCAGGGCATGCCAGAAGCAACAGTGCACCTGCAACAGTATAACTGTAAACAATGTAAGTTAAATACAGAGTATGATGGCTTTCACCCATGCACAATGCAACGCCCAAGGATCTCAGCTTAGTTTATCAATTCGCTGATGAACAAGGCCTTGCAGGATACCAACAGTTTATTTGAAGTCACCCAAAGCTAGTCGTCTTCCTTTAACAATATTCCGTGATGGATTCAATCATAAGGCACTGGTTCGTCATGAAGCATGATTCTCAACAAAACTAAGTTACTCCTTTCCGTTTGCGACTTCCCCTATGCTCACAGCTCATAATTCTAGTCAGACATTTCGCATCTATTTTCTAAAAATCTATAGGAAAACCTGATGAACTGGGACAACTATGTAACCCACTACCATACATTTTGGTCGTGATTTGTAAGAATGTTACTTTTTAATGCAAACCCAAAATGTGACTTGCTTTTAAAATGCCAAAGCTAATATCACAAATATGGGTTTAGTGCGTATATTAAGCGGCAAGATGTATGTTTAGTCTTTACAATGACAGGCATAATATCATTGTAAGTATGGAGTTTTGAGTTCATGTACGTTTTTGTACAGGAGACACGAGCCGTGTTCAACAAATTAAAGAGTATTTATTTCGTCTTCGTCTAAAGATATACAAGGCTGGTTTCCATCGAGCCTGCTCTTTAATGTATAAACCTATCCCAAATTATCCGTTGACAGCAAGCAGCTCAACGCTTTAAATTATTCATGCATGTGATGGAACATTGGTGATTACAAATGACAACACTGAATTCGTCCGTACGGAAGTGATGTCCACTCCCAAGTAAAGACTGTCCCTCTGGTACCTAACATGCGAGATGCTTTTACACACAATTCCCATTAACAACTTAAAACGGCGTGCCCTTCGCTCAAGATCACGCATTAATTTCACTGCATGCAAAGACTATAATTTTGTGCCATTGCATATCGACTTATCTGAGTGTTCCTGAGATTCACTGTTGCTTTATCAGTATTCCTCCCTCATTTCATCCCTTTCCCTCCCCCTCCATTTCTGTACAGACTGTATTCAATATATCATGCACGTATATCATTTCACCATGTTGGTCATTATTGGTTCAGCCTGTCACCTTTTCAGAAATGTTTTGTGCACATATGTGAGACAGTGATTATTCATTTTCATAAATCCACTGGGGCCAAGTCCATGACATTATACCTGCTGATGAAGATTGTTGTGAATGTAGTAAAGGTGTAAGAGATATCAGTGGAATGCATCCCATCTCATCTGTAAACCTCTTACAGGTGGCAACAACAATTCCACACTTTAAACATCACTTCTAGACTAGTTCCACCAATATTCCACAAGAGGTCTCGTCCTTATCAGTTTTGTACCCCTTCATTTGAAGTAAACACTATATATGTAATCGTTGCCAGCTAGAAGGAGATGCAATAACAAGGCATTCAGTAAAATCGTAAAGCTAACAAGTTCTGCAGAGCCTTCTTTGCATATCAAAGAAGGATCTAACCTGAGCAGAAACTGACTAAGAAGGTAGGAAATTGTCTATCACACTTCGAAGCAAATTCGAAGCTAATTGACCGAGCCTGTCGTCACAACAGTACCACTGCCAACGAACAGTCACTAAATTTCATCTCAGAATTTAGTGAAAACTGCCGCATCCAAACGACGCTGGCTAACACTAAAATACTGATTTAACTTACATTGTAAGTGCCAATAGGCTTGTCTCATCCAAAAGAAATGCTTCTGGTCACTTTGCTTATTACGTTGTTGAATGAATCTTACTGAAAATAGGGACCAAGGGTTATGAATTTATCACGTGTAATCAATTTATGCACAACTTTTCTCAATGTGCCCACTCCCTACGTCCTGCACCTCAACTCGGGGTGGTGCAAATAAGTGTGACGCACAGAAGAGCCTCATACAAAAGTATATTATTTATTCAATAACACACTTTAAAACCACAAACCCTTGTATTCAGAAAGATCTCTTCAATTATGTAAGTAAACAGTGACCAGAATCAAATCGTTTTAGATGAGACAAACCTAATATGACACAATATGCCCTGAAACCTAGTTGAAAAAATTCCCTTTGATTTATTATACTTGTATAAAGTTGCCCGTGCTATTTGAAACGCCAAAACTTACAAGAAATACAGACCACTACCAAAATAACGCACACCCTGCTATCACCGCACGCGAAAATACGTTTACCTTGTAGGTGGCTGCAGGTTAATATCTTCAAGTGGAATATCCCAAGTTAAATATACAAGTCTCGAGAACGGAATCTGCAAAGCTGGTAAATATTTTGACAAGTTCATCATCGAGTTCCGATAGAAACGTTCATTTATCACTGTGGAATAAGACCCACTGTAGCCTCTGGTCAGTACATAGTAACACATAGGTTAGTCGAAGATTTCATGTCGGCAGGTCTGCTTACATTTATCAGCAGGTTAACTGCAGGTTACACATAGCTAGAGATAAGAGACTGAAATCCAGATTCCCTGTGGAACCGATCCTGATCCGTGCTTTGAACGTCAGTACTTGTCGTTTATGAATCTGTATGGCTTCTGTCAATAGTCCATTTTGATAGCATTAATACGGTATAAAACTCTGCAACATCACTACAGAATGTTCGCATAGCCTACTTCTTGTTGGGTTTCTTGTTCTTTTTGACAAAATATCCTTCAAAACAATATACATTGAATTTCTACGAATTGTATGTACATTCCTCGTGGTGTTAAAACACGCATGTGCGTAAAGTAACAATAGAAATGATTTTACTGCTCGTTCAGACAAAAAAACAAAAACAAAAAGCAAAAAAAAAACTGCCTGTATTCCGTAATAACTCGTGAAGCGACACACTGTAGATACCGTAACTGGCAACAATAACAGCAATAAATTAATAATACAATGGCACTAACTCAAAATTCAGCAGGAAACTGTTTCTTCTCTGTTGAACTATATTGGGCTTTACGAGGTTCCTGTTTCTTTGAGGACCACAAATTTAGCAACAGGCCAGTCCTTTCATTTATTATTTATTGCTGCTGTAAAGCAAACAAAAATAGGTCCAGATGGACCTGAGCTCATTTGGCATTATCAAAATACTAAGACAGGCTAAGTCACAATAACACATGGATACAAATAAAATGTTTAAGATGAAATCTCCAATATGTGGTCTATGAAAAACACAAATATGGTTGCCAAACTAAAAATATAAGCAGCATCAATATACTTTTTACAAGAAATAAAGAGGGTACATAAGTGCATAAGACTGTGAAATGTGGAGTTTGTTCCATTAAATGCATGTCCAGGAGCAAGGATCAAAGAAAAATACAAATATGGCTGCCAATTTGAGAATAATGGCCACAGCAACAAAAAATTTGCTAGGCATTCATGAGGCATATAGGTGCATATGTGTGTACAATATGAAGTTTCTATGATTAATAGTGTGCTCAGGGAAAGTGTGCACAGATGCCGCCGCCACCGCCGACAATGACAACAACGACGCCAGACGACGGACAAATCATGATTCTATAGGCTCTTTGGCCAAATGAGCCAAAAAGGTCACTAACACAGCAAAAGGAATACTAAAGCCCAGCACTGGATGAACATACGAAAGCACAATTGTTAACAACGGCTTTTTATGAATAATTCAATGCGTCAGAATAGTTTTCTGCTACATCGAGCAGCATCATCGTATTAAGTTGAACATCAATGCCTAAGATCATGGGCACAGTCAATTCTATCTAACAACAAAATTCATTTAGTGCCTTTCTGTCCATGACCCACGGCAAACATTAAGGTCTGATGTAGGGAGCTGTATGCCGCTGTAGACAATAGCTACTAGGTCTCAGCTGCTCCAACACTCGGGGCTCTTTCCCCAAACTTGACGTACTTTCAGCCAAATGGACCCATCTAATCACACTTGTTTCCAAGACAATAAAGAGCAACATACAAAATTAGAAGAAACGGTATGTTACACAAGTGTTGATCAAAATGCAACATTCGCAAATACTCAGTTGAAAGTGCAATCATTCCGAAAAATTCCGAACCGATCAACATAAAGATAACGGATTGTTGTAATGCGATAAACTATTTGGTATTAATAGACTTTTTCATGATTATAACATGACAGTAAACCTGTTGAAGTAATTGATCTTTTTTTGAGTAATAATTGATGTCTATATACGGTATGTATAATAACACAAAACCATAACAAAGAAGAGGAACGTTTCACAAGGAACGTTAGATATTCCCCCATGGGGTAGGACACATGTTGCAATTGCTAGACATACACTTCATATTACAACAAAACACTAATATTCCTATCGGACGAGGAAATTTGGTTTATTTTAGATTGCTCAGACCATGCCTACTTTGACTGATATTGGATAAGAAGCAAGAAGTTTACAAACCTCGGATACACTGTTTACTGGTGATTAATCTGGAAGTATCACTATCCACCAAGATCTCACCAAAGTAGCAAGTGCTGGAGTCAACTCTGCGAGACTTCCTGTATTAACATCTAATCATTGCAGACATCCTCAATGGATAATTTGCCAACTCCTTTAAACTCCAACTGCTTCAGTAATTTGTAATTACACGTTAGAAAACAGCCAGGAGCAACTGTAGATGAAGACTCGGACTTGCACGCGTTTCTTACTCAGAATGAAGTGTCCGTGGAAGCCTTGGCTGCAAGGGGTGGAGCAGTGATGTTCCACAAGCAGCTTCCACAGCACTTGATGTAAGGTCATCAAGTCAGCAAAGGACAAAGCTGGAGGATTCTGCCAAGGTCTGCAACAGGGCTAGCAACTGCACCCCAGAGACACCTCCAGCAAACAATCACATCGCAGGTTTTAACGATGAATGATCAACAGCTTTATCTCTTGCTACAGAATCACAAAGATTAGCCCAGCGTCGGCTTCAACGAGTGCAGTACACAAATGAAGTAACCAAAATTCCATGACAAGATTATGGATTAGGCAAAGACACTCCAAATCTCTACTAATTGGGAGGACTTTCCACCACATCAATATCATTAAGGACTTACACCACCGCTAAAATGAGCAGAACACTTTTCCTTCATTACGATGCCGTTTGACAATCGATATAAATCTTATCATTTTCCGTGTGAATCAATGAAACATTCAGTGTAAAAAATGCTCGGGTTTCATTGCCTTCTGAATTTGATATGCGACGTGGAGACGACAAGATGTGCCGGCCATATCACACTGGACCAGGATGATATCCAGTATTGCGGGCCTCGTGGTAGGTGCTGATGAGTGTCATGGGGATATGTAAGATCCGACCAGAATTGCCTTCTCCACCCAACCTAATCCCGGGGACGTGTAATGGCTCGTCAAGATTTATGCCTATTGACAAGCACACTGTTATAAATGTTGGCTTATATTGCGGCAGTGGATATCTACAGAAGCGCTGTCGACTCTTAATATGCGCTGATCCATCTTGACAAATTTGAGCAAGATGCTATCTTCAAGGGCCTTTGTGTTGTCCATATTGAAATTCCCAAATGGCTTCCTTTGCCTTCCTTCCAAAAACCTAATAACAGCTGACACATTCAGGAGGCCACACCTGATAAATTTATAATGAGTCAGTGAAAAATGAATTTGGGCGCACAAATTGACCATTTGGTAAGATGAATTGACGTCTAGATGTACACCCCTAAAGTGGCAATATAGAAAAATATTGGACGCGACTGTCTCTACAAGTGGACAGTAATGTTGAGTTGATTTGATTTCATAGTCAATTTTAGGTACATTGTAGTGGATAAATCTGCAGACACATAATACCCTTTGTTCGTTATTTGTGATCCTCGCAGTTGCATAATAAATGGTCATGTTCAATTCTGAGCCACGCTTTTCATTATGTGTTAGATGTAAATTTTTCATAACAATTACTGAAGCATATAGCTGATGGCTGACAACATGCATTGTTTACTAAGTTTAATACCACGAGAATACCTTTGATCTCCAATTTCCTCATCTTATTTCCAAACGGCAACACGAGATAAAAATAGGTCCAGATGGACCTTAGCTCATTTGGCATTATCAAAAAACTATGATGATTTAAGTCACAGTATCACAT
>JBCAUI010006261.1:0-10175 GCA_038406195.1 Haplosyllis anthogorgicola
GTCAATGGAAGAAATTTGGCACGGAAAAAAATATCGATATAAGCGGGATATCGATATAAGCGATATCGATATAAGCGTGGAGGAGTGTATTTATACTGGTTTGTTTAAGTCTTGTATTCATACTATTAAGTGATAACTACTTGAAAAGTAAAAATATTTCGGAGTTTTAAGTTTCTTTATACTTGTATGAATCAAAGCGTGCCGTCTGACGCAGTATTCCTTTTGATTGGAACCGGGAATACATGAAAATCATGACTGGAAAACTTTACTTTGTATTCTGGCTTGAAGTTCAATAAATCTGCTCTCTGGTGTCAGTGACATGTTGTACATTTTAGACTGAAAGTAAATCTTACATGGCTGATTGCTTACTGAGATGTTTTAAGACTATTGGTCCCCGCAGTAATTCCTGGGTCTATCATGATCTGTCATCCCTTCTGTAGTTCAGTGCTCTTGGGATGATTTGCGCCCGTTTTAGTTGAAAACGTTCTACTTTATGGTGTTCCATATCAATGAGCATGTTCTATGCATGGAGAAAGTCCCTTCACTAAAACAGATTTGATTTAAAAGACAACGAACATTAATTGTATTTTTTATGAAAGTATAACATCCGACTAAACCAGCATGAGATACGTTATATTTTGTTTAAATTAATGTTTTCGTTGGTAACCTTGAACATTATCTGAATTTCAAGGTTGGTGTTAGTCCTTCACTACTACGTCCGTTAATTTCCCACTGGCAATGAACAAGATTTAGGCACATGAGTGCTGACTAAATTATTGGACATTACTGCGGTCGGGAGGACTAACATTTACTTGTATTTATTTTTCATTTCAGGTACATATTGTTATTTGATCTGTTAATAATCTTGCTTAATTACAAATGTATCAATTCGATTTGATGAATAATGTTTGGTGTTTTAGGCTCGTCATTACAGACAACTTTGTTTCATTGTGTTGTAAATTGCAGTTGCTGAAACTTTCTGTGAGCATTCAAAATAACTTATTGAAATTTATAGTCTGAATAGAATGACAGAAGTCTTCGATCATTACAGCGAAATTTAGCGAGTTTCTTGAAACACTAGAGACTTCCATATACAGACGGAATTATCTCCTACTTTTCATTTTGTTCCCGATTGTCGTCATGATAAAACCTCGTACATTTAGGTTCTGTTTAAACTTTGCTCATGCGGAAGGTAAATAGATAATTCGCCATGATCATTTTGGGTACGCTAAGAGAACGGATTGCAATACAATGTCAAAACCATTCTCAGTTGTAATAATTCATGGCTAGTTGCTCTGAAGGAATCAAGAACTGATGGAATTAACCCAGAAATACCATTTGTGATCAGTTTGGCTATCACCCGTAAAATCCAATAACAACATCAATAAAAGAACTGCTGCCTTTGGGTGAAGCAGGTTTAGCGCTTTCATATAGGTTAATGGACACTTGTGCGTTTGCACCATATAGTTAGTACAGATTGATATCGTATCTGACTGACAGTTGCCAGCTGATGACAAACTCGCCAAATTTGTTCTCCACGGAGAATTGTATTAATTCGTATCTAGCAGCATCGACTGGAAAAATTATAAGGGAAATAATGAAGGCTAAATAAATACTTGGATACTTGGATAATATGACCAGCCAACCATGCGTGTACAATAGATTGGCTGGAACTTTCATGGTAACCATGATGATTTCTTAAGCTATTAAATTTACTCTTAATTGTGGAATTTTGTGACTTGCAGTTTTGTCCAGAGTAATGCATCCGTTTTGAGTAATAAAGTTGTGTCCTCTGCACTGAGTAAGTTATTAGTTCAACAAACTACTGTAGCCTGTTGAAATACTCCGAAGACCCTTTTTAATCAAGTGAATCGGCTACACGTCCCTAGGACAAGCCATACTGCTGTGCCGTTCTGCTATCGATCAGTGACTCTTTCCTACCAAAGAACCATCATTTTGAAGTCTGTTTACTCCCCATGTAATGCTGGCGCGTGGGCCTTTTTGTACAAGAAAAAACTGTTCGCTACGAAAACGAATATGTGTAAAAAGGGTGGTAAATAATGAAATACTCGGGAAGCATATCGATTCAACTTTGTAATTCGCATGCCTGCCGAAAATCAGGAAGTCTTTTGTTGGGAGTCCGATCCAGTGCTATATTTATAACTGGGAGTGGTTGCAAGGAAAAAAGTTATTGTTCATGTCTAAATCAATGCTAGAGACTTTATCTGCGAAGAACACCCGCATGAAAGGTGTGAAGGAATTCGCGATGTTATGAAAAAAGTTGAAAGAGTAAAGAAGAAAGAATATATATATACTAAATATTTTGACAGAATCTCAATAAATATTCTTATGTGCATCTTCCGTTAACTACACAACAACTATTAAGCTCAGTGACGCTCAAAAGTTGACGTTCATAAGCATTGTGATCATGGGCACGAAACAACTCGGTGAAAATCTTGAAGACTGTTTTTCGAACCGTCGTTGTTAAAGCCAAAGCGGGATACGTTGTAAACGAAAAACATCGTACTAAACAAATGTTTGTAGTTTACATTGGAGCTGCTGACGAGGTTTACTTCCCAGGGATAATATCTGAATGTGTGATTAGGGATTAGTGTCTTTAATTACAAAACATGAATCAGTAATGCTCGAGGGATGCTGGAATGTTTCTGTGGTAATTATCCATATTTGTACAGATCCCACATGCGAAGCTGACGATTGACGTGCCAGCCTCTCTTAACCAATCGTATATTTTACCTTTCCCATCTTTTTATCCAAGATGTTAAATTCCTCCACTCTGCGAAAACTACTCAAGACAACAAAGATACAATTTGGACATCTAGACGAGTAGTTTTCATCGTACTTTGCAGGAGCTTATTGTGCTCTTTTCAGAAGGCTATTTGTTGGGACAAATATTTAAAAATTACGTTATACAATGTCAGTTTGACATTGACAGCAGTAAATTACCGATGCAGACAACTGAACTATTCCATTGGTTGAAAGCAGACAAGAACAGTCTATTTCTACAGGGATAAGAGTAGTCTATCTTTCTCCGTGTCTCAATACTTTATTATGTGGCGAAGGCTATCAAAGCGTCTGTCTTTTCCTAGAAAACCATTCATTGTCCAGACAGTTACAAAGTCTGCAGTTGATTTGAATGAAAGCAAAGATTTCAAGTTGCTCAGGATAAAAAAATATACATATAATGATATAAAAATCTATTGTTGTAGAAGGTTGAATTAAATTGAGTCAAATGAAACATTCTGCACATCAAAGGAACATTATGTAACCGATTGTTTCAGCGCATTTGTATCAAGAAAACTGTCATGCAAAAACGGTTGTGCAGTATCTACGTCTCCAAAAAGAAAATAAAATAAGCTGCAAACCAATGTAGAAAAAAGAGATGCAAAATTTATATATTTTGGCTATTAAAATCCTATGCATTAAAAGAAATTACTAGTCCACATGCATTTAGTACGCATAACGGTTCATATGAAAAGGTTAAAGCGCATGGGAGAAGCGCAGAAGCAAGATGTACGGGCATTTTCTTGTCAGTTTATGGTTAAAAGACTTGGTGTTTAATGATACTGTAGCAACATGACAAGTAGAAGTGATATCGTAACAGATTACTCAACCCACCCTTCCAGATACTGCGATGCACGGTTTAGTCTGGTATGACGGTCGATACATTAATCAATAGGCGGACCAGGGTCGGATTAATTATTCATGCAGTTTGCTCCACCATCCTCAACAAAGTGTTCTCTTTAAATCCAGAGAGCGCGCAGCCCCGCAGTGCAGTGATTGTTCGTCATTCGCTGTATTCATTCACCTTGCGGAATATAGAATTATTAATATACGGGTTTCAAATTTTCATTCAAGCGATTGATTAAATTGTTTTCATTGCACACTGGAATCTTTACCTTAAACAGTAAATTTGTTAATTGTTGACACATTGGGATTTTTATAGGGTATTTTTCTTTTGCAGACCTTCTCAAGGGAATTCGGATTATTAAGAACTGTTCATTTCCAAGCTGGTAAGTTAAAATACTTTTCCTTTGCACTAGAATTTTGTGATTACAAGTTCCATTTAGAATATGTCTGAAAATAAGTGTGTGTGGTTTTTTGGATAGGCATTTTCATCAATCTGCTGTTACCAGCTATAACTTGGTAAGCAACAACTATGATTGCTAGGTTCGTCAAAATCAATGTGCACAGCATTTAAAGGAAATAACAGGTTTAGAACATTTGGCAACCCGAGTTTGAGCCGTGCGTCCCTGGGACCATATTGCTCAGGGACCAGCGTATTGATTTCCCATTTGATGCTCCTACCAAAAAAGTCAGTATCATTGCCAACATGTTTGACTTTGGTAGCAGCTCTCGTGGATCGGTTGTTTACTGAGAACATGTATTGTCCCCGTGTCATAAATATCACCCGGATAACAATAGGACATGATGGTGAAACTGGTACAAACGTGAGAGAAAATAATGGTCATGTTGTAGTATTCATACGAATCATGGAAGAGAACAAATCACTATGAAAGAGACCATTTACCTCAATATCAACTAAATTATTTTGTTCTGGAATTGATACTGCAGTTACTGGGACAAATCGCTGTGAAGAGATGGAGGGAGGCCCTGTCAAATGTGTAACAAAGTATTTTATTCCTAGTTGAGTATGAAAATTGAGAGTAACAGTAACAGTAACAGTAAATGATCTAGGTTATAATTTATTATTGTTACAAACACTGGCCAACGACACTTAAGCTTTGACCCACAAAGCTTAAAGTTGAATCATGTGAAGCAATATTTCACATAACGATTTCGGGGCTATCTGAAACATACTGGCGAACAGACTGAAATCAGACGTAAATATCTCAAGAAATATTGGCCAGAATATATTTGTCATATGACTTGATTAAATACATTAACAATCTTATCAGGAAATCAGTGTTTTTCATGAAGAAATTTTCACAATCTAAACAATTGTCGTTTTATTACCTCCAGTAGATTGTGGGAGGCACTGTTTTGTTAGGCTCAGGTTGTTTTATTACATCATTGTGAGCCTCTAAACTGTCCCCGCGGAAATAACATTTAAGCGAATCTCTTTGCAATTTTAAAGAGGCACAGCTTCATTTGCCCTTGGGATGTCTCCTTTAACGCACGAAGAAAGAATGCAATCAGATTTTATATACTGGGGGCTATTTCTGCAAAGAGAGATTAAGGAAAATTGTTGTAATAAAGTTTTGAGAAAGGTGCTTTTTCTTGAACGTTATGTGTTAGTTTATTTGTCCAAAAGTGGCGTATTGATAAATGATTCAGATGGGTGTAGGATGAACCACTATTACGCCATGCGTAGCATATAATAAATTGTTAATTAAGAGTACAGATTTCACGAAGGCTTTCATGTTCTACAGTAATTGCAGATCCAGACATAGCTACTGATGTCATACATAGCTGCAGTCTTTGATTAATCTAGCTAAAGTAATTGATTTGGGAACATTTCCTGACCCCATTCATTGATCTTGAAGGCTTATTAGATGTCTTCTATATTGGTCGTTTAGCCTGACAGAATGGTCTAATATGAAAGGTGCTTGCTGGATAGAAAGATATAACTAGTGGCTATTTAAAGGTCCGTATGATGTCAGTGCAGTACTTTTATGTTTTGAAAAAGTCACGAATTACGCAATGCCTCGGCACTACGGAACACTCAGAAATAAGAAACACTCCTGTTTGGGTTTAAACTTTAATGAGTTTACTGGAATAGGCAACCTTCGTGTACTGTTGCTTTAGATTGACGTATTATGTTAATAGATACATGACAGTTTTCATTTGTTGTAATTAGCTTCTTACCACAAAAACATGATCCAAATACGACAAGTACCTGTATGAACTACATCCTGTTAATGTATATTTTAGCGAATATATTTGACAGCAGGAAGTCTCATTACAGGGAATCTTTGTGGCAAACTAAACGTCAACTTGCCTGGGTAGAAGCGAACATCAGGTATTTCTTTAAAGGGTGAAGCTATTTCACATTAATTAATGTCCCAAATATCTAGTAAAGGACAATAATTATCTTTTGTATGTTTACAAGACAATAAATCAACAAGTGAAATATACAGTATGAGAAATGACAATTCTTTCGAGTCAATTGCATGGAAATCTAACGCCGGTGTGCATATCGAATTTTCAGTCATAACCAATTGTAATAAATCCATTTTTATATTGGATAATTAGCAGCAACGTCGAGATTATTGTGAAGTGTGCAATATGTAAAATGTTATTTTAGCTTTTCATCCTTTGGATAGACTTAACCCAAGAATTGGACCGTAATCCATCGTTATCTCAGTAACGGCTTATCAATTATGGATGCGGTAAAGACTTACTACTCAGTCAGTACAGTTGACTCTCCGACCTTGAATAGAGACTTGGTAAGAAAGGAAACATTTACCTTGTACTTATCTTGTCTTGTAAAAGATACATTATCCACCACTCAGGTACTTTCATTTTTGTTGCCATATTGCTTCTCGTATGTAATCTGACACAACAGAATGTCTGTCCTGTAATCACTGCCTGCATGTAAAACCTAAACACAGAGAAGTGTTGTCATCATAATAATGTGTTCAGTCATGGAAAGAGTGTAAAGGAATAAAAGAAGATAATTCGTTTTGAAATGGCAAGGTAAAGAGTTTCCTTCTTGCATGCTCAACGTGCTAGTAAGTTACAGCATATATGTACTGGTTAACGTGGACGGAGACTTCGACTGAATGCTCATTTAACTGAAATCGGGCCCAATGTTTTTGTATCAAGGTGTTAACTTTCACCACTTTATACCACTTTAAATGTAGAAGCAGTGGCAATGTATCCGGTGTGAAAGTAGAAATTGCAGCTGTACTGATGTTTGTTCAGCCCAACTTCCATGTAGGGATAATTCAATCTAGGAGCAAGTATATCCTGCAGCAATATTTGTACAACCTCAACAGAAAGTCGTGTAAACATTTATTATTCAGAAGGAATGTGATCAAGACAAATACGAAAGTGAACACAGTGGTGTGAAGCTAACCTGCCGCAAGGATGGCAGGAGAAGACATTGTTGAGATAGAGCTGTCTTCTGGCCTTTGTATATTGTCATCTTCATATCAGATGTACTTTCCTTTTTGTTTCGTCTGATTAGACAAAGAACCCAGGTTTCCCTTCATATAGCAATCATCAGAACTTTTCAAAGAACACTGTCAATTCCAACTTGGAGATATTTGCGGTTATCGCCAAGTCAACCAGCACAGATCCTTTGGCATTGACAGTGGTTGCAATTGAAGTGGGACCTCTCGTGGGTTCCACAATCGATAGACGGTTATTGTACCCACAGAAGACAAGTGAAGTCCTGGTGTGAAAGGAACCGATGGTGATTCTTATGTTTTACATTGTGATTTAATACTGCTATTTTCAGCTGTTTGAGCAGTTCCTCTGGTTATTTCAGTGCCAGTTGAAAATTGTTGAAAAAAAACCCCTGAAAAGGAACAAAAGAGAAGCCAGATTTTGCTTGCTCTGGTTTCAGTAAAGTTATGCCGTCAGTTGAGAAAACCTTTTGGAATTCGTCATTCACAGCAAAGAACATTTGCATGATTTTCAGTGAAGCGGTTTTCACTGACATCGCGCTCGAAATTCCCCAATGTGTCTTGCTCAATGTTTGCATCACGATGTGTTTTCATTGTAAACTCGAACTGCACCGCTTTACTTATCAGTCTCATAAACGTTATTCACAAATCGCCAAAATTTAAAGCAAGTCGTTCACGGTGTTGAAACTCGAAAAGGAACAGTGACCTCGACACAGCTACAGATTGATGTTTACATTAAAGAAAAGCAGCAATGGCTTCTTTTCGAACCACAGTGTTCATGTTCTAAACTAA
This sequence comes from Haplosyllis anthogorgicola, assembly GCA_038406195.1. NCBI lineage: Eukaryota > Metazoa > Annelida > Polychaeta > Phyllodocida > Syllidae > Haplosyllis > Haplosyllis anthogorgicola. The sequence continues at coordinate 7,905 of JBCAUI010006261.1, forward strand.
TTATAGAGTCAGACAAATATAAATACCTGTACTCTTTGATTAATCTGGCTTAAGTAATGAAAATCGGCCGATTTATTGATCTTGGTTGACTTATCACTTGTCCACATAGATACTGATCTAGCCGATGTATCGAAGAATGCAATGCAGTAGGCTTGTTTACAGAAACTACAAATGTTAGTTTAGTTTTATGTAAATCTAAATACACCATAATATCATCGTTACTGTGAACCAAGATGTATCATTGTTCTATACGCCAGGAAAGAAGTTCCTTCGGCCAAATAAGAAAAGCTGAGGAAATGTGGGTTTATAAAATTCCAGAAATTGTATGGGTTTCTAACAAATGGTAGTGACAGCATGATTATGCATTAGATGCCTGAAATAGAATTTTCACAAGAATATGGATGGAATAAACCAAAAAGCAAGTCATGAATAATTATCTTTTGCAAGCAAATCAGCATTAGGTCAGTTTTAAAGATAGTTTCTATTTATATCATTCGTTTATCGGTCTACTTTTCTTCGTGAAATGTTTTCAACTCCCGTGAAGCAAGCAATTTTAAAGCTATGAATATGGGTTTTAGGACTTAGAAGGTTTTACTTTCAGCACAGATTACGTTAACACTCACTAACCAAGCCTAAACATCCGTCACTGTCCCTCTGTGGAGACCTGTCATGAACGCTATGATCGGTTGACATTTTGAGCAATACATATTCACGCATTTACATCAGAGACACTTATTGACTTGCTATCGTCGCTGTAACCAATGGCTCAAAGCTGCTTTGTAATCAGCAAGAAATTAGTTGGACAAGACTATTGCCACAGCGAGATTCCTACACTGATCTGTATTTATTGCTACAATTCATAAAAGAGTAATGTTACATAGTAGTACACTAAAATCACTAAAATTATTGCCTTCCGTTGTGATCTAAAGAATTTGTTGATTTGCTTTTAGACAGTTTTGTGGTGGTAAAGGAAACCGTTCAGTCTCAAAAGAGAGGCTTGCCTTGAAGGTAATACAGAAGGTAATAATTGACTACCTCACCTTTCTTAAAACGGTCTTGTCACTAGAAGGGATCGCTTTATTTAACAACCTGGTGTTTCTTGTTCTTCTACGAATAATTAATCCACTTATGTAACGAGCCGCTCTTTTTCTAGTGATAGTCGATGATGTGACCGAACAGTTTCGGGTTTTGGTACTCTACAGAAATATTGTGAATATTACATGGGGCGCGAGTGTTTATTGCCTCCGATTCGGTCACAAAACATGGTAGAAGTAGCGGTCGTGTGAGAGATGAATTGTAGGTTATGACAACGTATTTGGCAGAAAATTTGTCTGCCGGAATTACATGCAGTTTATCGTGTTTGTCTTGAAACAAAGCATATTTCATTCCAAGCGAACATAACACACCATCAAGAAGCACCATAAACCATGTTTTAAGTTTAAACAAGCTCCTTTAACATTAGATTCTCATGCACTTTGCATATGAGTATTGTCGTAACAACTGTGAAAAATAAACCGTCATCTGGGATTACCAAGGGGACCAATTTTCATTCAACTTATTCTGCTATGCTGTGTACCATTGTAGAAGATGATCATAAAATTACAAGAATGTACGATTAGGATGGCTAAACTTGTGGAACTGTGTAACTCATTGTCAAAATATATGTTCGAGCAGATTTAAATTGACACTTCGACTACAGACCAACAATATCAGCACTGAAGGGAGTGTGTAACCTTTATAAAATGCCAGCATTAGCTTAATGGAAATCTCAGCAGGTTGTGTTCTGTTACAAGTAACAACACTTCAAAACTGTCACCTTGGAGTGCTTAAATCAAAGACTCTCTTATTAGTCTATCACGCTTTGCGTTGATAGACTACTGTAGACAGCAAGGTGGTTTTGCTGCGAGCTCAAAAAGTGAGGACGAGGTGTTGGGGATGGACCCCCCCAGGTGAGGACGAGGTATGGGGATGAGGTTTGGGGATGGACCCCCCAGGTGAGGACGAGGTATGGGGATGAGGTATGGGGATGGACCCCCCCAGGTGAGGATGAGGTATGGGGATGAGGTATGGGAATGGACCCCCCAGGTGAGGACGAGGTATGGGGATGGACCCCCCCATACCCTATACCTCCCAAAAGGAGGGGGTCTGTCAGCTTTTGTTCAGCCTCTGTGATCCTGAAGCTGAAAATATTTATGTTTTCTGTCACTGCCAACTTAACTTCATAACATATGAACATAGACTTCATAGACTTTTGAAACTTGGTATAGGGGT
>JBCAUI010006272.1:0-10175 GCA_038406195.1 Haplosyllis anthogorgicola
CTCTGCCTTGGCAGACTGGTCTCCAAAGCTGACAATGTCATGTACACCATTGCACATACATTTTAGTTGGTCACAGTAACAAGCAACATATGTTCGCTTCTGTGATCATATTGATTCAGTTTCCCGTACATACATGTAATGGAGAGATAAGGGTTCATTTCATCAATTACAACCAGTTTTAAAAGTTTACAATTAAACAATAGAAAGAACAACACTGAAAAAAAGTGAATACTTATTTAAATGTATAAATAAAATGAAAATGCTTCATTTATTTTTCTTTATACTAGATTTTATTTCATTTCAATCAAGTGAACTTTTTAAATTTGCCATTCGAACATGCATGTAAACAAGGCCGGTTTTCATTAATTTATGCCTGTTGCGCAGTCCCCATCCAACACTATCATGGATGTGTAATAATATACCGTATATGTCGCAAACGTGGCGCACCGCGCGTTGAGTTAATTTTAGGGGTGCGCCTCATTTACAAATACCTTTGACTAATTTCCAACAAACCAGATTTGTTGTAATTTCCCACTGTACTCACAGAGAAGTGACAAAAATACCCCTTCCAGCACTAAAATTATGTTGCAGTTTGACAACACTGCAGACATGAGAAAGTCTTACAACATGTCACTGACACAAAATAAAATGACGTAATATCTGTAGGATGACGAAATTGGTCTGTACGATGAGTAAAAGCTCAGTAAATCTGTTCAAAAAATTTCCTTAAGTCAGTTGAAAAAAGGGGTGCGCCATAAATAGGGCATGCGCCTCATTTGCGACATGTACGATATATATGTTTTTATTTTGATGCGGAATTTTCGGTTCGAATTTTCAGGGATATGGATTTATCCGAGATCGAATTTTCTGGGAACAGGTGTAATTTATGCCACTAAGAGTCCATCTGGCAAACATCTGAATGTCGCCCAAACCTAAAATTTGGAAGATCCAGACAATGCTCAATTTTCTTTCAAATTTTCAGTTGATAAGTTTCCTTTCCAATCACCCTCACAGTCTGATATGCTGTAAAAAAGAGGTCACAGTGACCTAAGAGTCTGAAATCTAGCAGATCAGAGCAATATCATGCCAAAACGTTTCCGGAATTCGGCGTCTTTAGCCCCTTTAATTGGTAATCCTGTAGACAATTCCAAGATGATGACTCACGAATATGATATCATTTTTTGGTTGGAATTAACAGTCAGTAATTACTTGTAAATGCTCATTAAGAAACCAGGATACGATTGTGTCCAGTTAACTAATTCTGCAGTACACAAGGTGGTACTTTGTCCTCGTTTACTTCCTAGAAACATAACGACTATCAAGATGCACTGAATGTAACGAAATTGCTTGAACAGCCTTAAACAGGGGCGCCCTTAAGATTAACCAAATTTGGTAGTTTTAAATGTACACGACATAAAGGAACAAGAACGGTCATAAAATTTGCTCACAGCATCTATTCTAAATACAGATACTCTTCAGACCCCATGTAAAGTAAATCAGAATGGAAAAAATTAGCATTAAACAAAATTCAAAATCTGAATTTTGAACAAAACATTTTTGAATTGATAAATTAACAATTGACGTAAGACTTTCGAAACCGTGTATAATTTACCACTTGCGTTTTCAAGATCATTTGACTACATTCATTGTTTTGTGTTACAAGTGTCATGTTTACATCATATTATGACACAGTTTACCTGCGATAAGATAAAAGAGTTCAAGTATCTTGAAACGGTAGCTGTACGTCAGGTAAAAGACAAGAAAATTACATATTAATTGTTGACAGTTTAAATATATAGAACAGGCAAATAAATGACGCACGGCGGTAGTAATCCAAGAAATTGCGCACAGTAGGATCTCGCTTGAGCGGCGCACTGAGATGTTTAGACCAGAACGGCAGAAATGCCGTTCTGCAATAAAAATGAATATATACAGTAAAACTTGACTTGAGCGACACTGAACTTTTCCCTCCAAAAAGTGTTGTAAAAGGCAGGGTGTCGCCCAAGGTCATTTAAACATGTTTCAAGACAAACAGGCTCTGCCGTATTGTGATTGAATTACGGATTAAAGAACCGAAAATGAAACAAAATTGACTCTGGGTTGTGAGAGTACCACCAGTGTTTGAGGTCTAAGACAACTCAGAAAAACGCTAAAAAAGAGGTTCCGATTCTAACATTTCACAAATGTTTTATTTTCACAACCACATTGAATATGGCATTGCCAAGTAACTGCCGTTCAAGATTGATTTCTCGTGAATAGATAGAGTACGCCTAGGTTGTCTTAGACCAAGAATGGGGAGAAATTGAGATCAAAAGAGACAAAGAGCCACCCGCCATGTGGAATGAAGAATGAATTAAAAGATTCCAAACCCCGATTACTTCATTTCAATCTTTGGTAAAAAGATTTTTCGACCTGGAGGTTAAATTATTATGCGTCTTACATTTGACGATTTCACATTGTTCATTCGTATTTGTGTATACAAATCCTTCGATTCCCTTCAACTTTCGCCAAGGCAGATGTTCGTAGATTCAATGGAGGAACTCACCCGAGTCACCCGTTTTGTTACAGTGTGTGCTTTTTGTCGTGATATCACTTACAACGTACTATGTAATGTGGTAGAGAACCAGTGATCTGTGGTTATTTAGTGGTTGACATTACAAGGATCACTTAGGAAAGAGCCCTATCTAATGTCGCACCGGCTTCGTGCCCCTAGCAAAATTTACGCCCCGAAGCTGTGGGTCTTACACATTGCGTTTGTAATGCCGTTTCCGTGGGGATAGATGGTAATAGATACCCATTCAGCTTGTCCCTACAAGAACAAAATATTTCTGGTCACTTCATTTGTAACCAAAACTGATCTTTCACAACACCCTGTCCCAAACAGAAGTGTCTCAGTTCGAAATACCGTTCATTTGAGTATGTAAGGGTCCCTATTGTAAACTTTTGGTTGAACTTAGTAACCTTGACCTAAGTTTCCCATGTTGTAGACAGAATAAATCTTGCTAAAATGAAACATGCCAAAGGAGTTTTGGATTGGGTAATACAATAGACTTAAATAAAATGAAATTTAATGACGTTGGCTTTTAACTCCCGGCTAAGAACTCATCCAACATTTGAAAGCTTTAATTTTGTTAAAGATGATCAGGTTGAAAGGTCAAATAAGAACATATGATACTTTGAATGTGTGCAAAGCGACAAAACTTATACGTGTACGTTGAAAAAAGAATGTGGACCTCGATCTACCAAAAATTAAAGAAAAGCGTGAAGGCTTCACAAAAATTGTGACAAATGTAGTATGTTCTTTGGAGAAATATTTCATAGAGATGCTCGTTTTCGCTTTGGTTTACCGAAGAGTATTGTTATCGAATGCCTTTGCTTTGTCATGATAATTTTCTTTTTCATAATACAATTCTCGAAACCTTATCTTGATAATAACTTACTCGCTACTAAACAATTGGTCGGTGCGCACAATGTCTCTGTGGTCGGGCCACCCACTCGACTCTAATACAGAAAAGTGTTGACAAGATGATGTACACATTAGTACTCCATGCTGTTATTAAGAGTTCCTGGTCAAGTCCTTTGATCTTCTATTAGCGAGTCATGCTACTTGTTTAACGCCAACTTGTACGTTTGTGGAAAATTCTGAAATCATCAGACCCACCTCAGTGGTGAATGTATCGCAATCAAGTAACTCAGCGGCGTTACGGTGGCCACTGAGATGAATCCGGTAATTTTATATGACGTATTTCCTTGGCTTAACATTACACTTTTAATCGTACCTTTGTAAAATTATTGATGTAGGTACGTAGAAAACGTGCAGCTTAGCCTCTCGATTTATTTCTTTACACGACACGCGTATCTTTTTTGCCATCACACACTGAGAAGAAGTTCCCAGAGACGGAAGATTGACAGACGGAAAGCTACGGCAAGCTGACGGAACCAGTAAACTACAGCACAACAATAGCAATTACTCCTATAATATTCTACAATTAGATACGACTGTTGTAGCACTTCGGTTGTAGCTGTTGCCATCATCATGGTCCATAGCATACAGGTAAGAACTTTAATTAATTTGTTTTTCACCTTTTTTAAAGAATCTGATTTTTACCTTTTAATTTAATATTATTTTGTTCGAAAATATGAGTATTGTGAACAGAGAATAATATTTCAAAACAGATCGAGAAGATAGGCCTAGCAGAGATAATTTTCGCGAAAAGAAAGGATTTTTTAAATGTTATGTATTGCAAGCCTCAATAAGGAAGAGAAGGTTAAGTGGATAAGTCCCGATTTGTACCGTAGTCCATAAACAGCTTATATTTTACTTTGGTACTTTATTGGTTTTACGCGCAATGATTGGACTGCAAATTTGATTGAGATGTAAAATATGTATCCAAAGGTGATAAGGACATTAATTTATTTTGATGATTCAATGTAACTTTTTGGACAAAACTCCTAATAGAAGTGAAGCAGTTTAGCTTCTGTATTAACGTAAAGGTGCTGTTTGAATGTATGAGTATTGTGAATAGAGGGTAATATTTTGAAACAGTATTGGGAGACAGTAGGCCAAGGAGAGATAATTTTCGTCAAGAGAAAGCATTTAGTTTTGGTTGTTTGTTACATGAAGTAAGATTTTAGTCGCAGATTCCCAGGAACTCATGCGCGTAGTTAGAATATTGGGTAAATTTAGATCGCAGGATCTATGTTGGAGCTTGACACAGGTTGGTAAACCACCACTGGGTGGTATTTTAAAACGTGTGCTCTTAATCGGTACTGGTCTTCAACGACACTTATATTCTACGACCATTTCTTTTTCCCACCAACACAATGTTTCATAGTTTGAATGTATATTTAATTCAGCCCTCAAAATTACAACCAGTTGCCATTAACGACCAGAAAATCGTGACGAGACAGGAGATCGCAGATGACAGGTTTCATTGTACTGGATACTGTAGTTTTAAACAATTGAATGGTGTACTCGTAAAAAGACACATGTTGCTCTTTTATCCTGTCGTCTTCTATTCTACACAAAGTCACCTTCGCAGAAAAGAGTTGGCACAAGTTAATTCGAGGAAAACATCGATGATAGACAATGTCACAGATCGTTTTATCGTATTATGAGACAATAAGGAGACTGTTAGAGGATGTAGCCTAGAGGTGTCGTTATCACGCTGAATAAGATATTAATGGTTTCATGTTAACCGGTTTGAATGAAAAAGAAAAGGAAAACAAATACGTTAAAAGTGACAGCTGAAATTGATACATCTGTCTCATGAGGGTGGATGTAACGTTTGCCAAGAACCATTCTTTCCCAGAGCTGCCTCATCCGCCAGATTTTTAAAAATGAAATTTTAAAGTCGTAAAGATGATGAAATGCTTTAATATTTTTTGATGCCCTGATATCTTCACATTGTAATTGAAGATTGATGAGGAATACCGAATATCGATTGTAGCTATTATGACTTTGTGCCAATTATATTTTGAACAGATCTGAAACATTTAAACAATAACATTTTAAAAGGTATAAATTTGGTCAACATTCCGTTCTAAATGGAGAAAATGGATACATTGTTGTTAAGAGACGTCAATAATACATTGGTCATACATGTAATTTCATTCCTTCGGAAATAGAAATAAACATCTTTTCGTTTGATTTGTCTTATAATTGTACAGAAAGAACTAGGTTTGATAGATTTTATTTCAAGAGGAAGACATAGACTGGGATGAAAGGAGGAAAAGTTCCTTCTGACAGTCATTCTTGATATCCTGGTGTCGGTAACAGCCCATGGGCCCTTAGGTTTTAAAGCCAGGGTGAATCTTTGGCTTGCTCACCTCTTTTTCAAATTCTGTTCTGTTCTGATTGAGTAGATACGTTTTGGTTTCGTTTATAAATTAAAGGGTAATGTAGCTGCATGAACATGTAACAAAATTAGAAGAACATAATCGCACTGATTTCATAATAATGACCAGAGGTAGGTAAAGTAGAAATTGTTTAAATTGTAAGATGCGATTAAAAACATGCAGTGATGCGAAATGACCTGTAGTTAACTTTTGAGGAATGTGGTAACATGAAGATGGAGACACCGCACGGGTATGGCTTATGACCATTTTAGGACGAAACCCGTCTGTAGTGTCTGCAGAATATTTTCTTTAAAATTTTCACCTGTGTTCTCTATTATTTCGACACAATTTAATAGCAAACAAATTTCATTGATATAATTTTTTACCTAAATTATTTATTAAAAAAAACCAAACTGGATATAACTTGTGAAGTCTACGTTGATTCCAATGGTCTTGGAAATAACACTAGTCATCTAAAGATTTATTTCTATCCAAGTAAATTTTATTTTAAAAATGAGGTGAATCACCACTATATCATGCCAACTTGATGATGTCGAAGCATTTTAATGAAAAATTGTGTTTGACTTGATTTATCCCACTCGGGCCTACCTAACAGAGGTCGACTTTGTGTTAGTGTGGCAACTACAGTGATACATTCGCTAAAGTGTATCACAGAGTACTGTAAAACTTTACAATAGGTTTGCCTTTACAAAATTGAATGCCAGCATAGATACATTCAATAATACTGGTGTTATTCCTTGTTTTAGTACTGTGTAGTGTTAAATAACTGTTAACATTGCTGTGAATAAGAGTCTTGTTAAACTGTCTGTGGAATGTCAAATTCTTAAAAAGGATAAACCATGCACGCGACAGCGGCCATGTTCTTTTTTGAACAAAGATTGCCAATTTACAAACTACAAAGGATACATATTTTTAGCTTGTTGTGCTCTTCCTTTTATCGTGAACTTTCCATTGAGGGACGCAGCTATGCAATTTCAACACGTGCTCAACTGCGTGCATTTTCTCTCAATTTCTGCAGAACATGCATGCGGAAATTAAGAAAGACAATGCCTAATCAAGAAAGGCGGTGTCATTTCTTGGAATAACTGGTAAAAAAATTGAACCTAGACGTGCGAAATGTAATGTTTGACTCTATTTGTATCTGGTAAGCCTGGCACTCGAGCTGTAAATGAGCTGCGGTAAGAGGCGCCTTTGATGCGGGCAGATCTGCGGTGATCCTCGGCGAAAAGCTCTCAAGTAGCCGCTCTCCCTTCCCCCTTGATTCATCCCCTTTATGATACCTATCCCTTCACAGTTGTATAACAGCCTCTCCACTCGGGCCATTTTATGCCATTCTTTGCTCTCACATCAAAGAACTGGACATCTAGGGTCACAAAAAGTATGTGTGGCTTGGCATTTACAGCAAATGAGTTTTAGTGGTGACTTTTAAATATTTCAACATTGGTAATCTTGGGATCTGGGTTATTCCGTTCGTTTTGCCACTTAAGTTCCGGTACATTTCTTCGAGAAAAAGGTTATTCAGGAACATTTCTTGTTGATTTAATTAGTCACGTTGTAAAATAAAAGTGACCAGGAACAGCGGTTCCACCTGGTGGGAGATTCGTAATTCTGAAAGGTGAAAAAGAAAATGTATTTGTCTTATTTGAAGACAGTGCACTATTTTAAATTAGTATTTTCATTTGCATTTGATAGAATAGATAGAATAGCATAAGAATAAGAAAATCTTTAGAACACTGATGCGAGCTACACAGATACATCTACAATAGTTAGTCGTGTGTGAACATAAAGTTATAACTGGTTTCAGGTGAAGATATTTTTTTGACACCTTGGTGACTTTATATATGTTTGAATATTCTTTTTAAAACATCTTAATTTGGGTATCATGATATTAGGTAAAATGTGTAAAGAAAGTGAAAATGAAAGATGGTTAGCGAAATCTTACATTCATAATTTTTTCTTTCCCTCTCTCTTATTTGTGTGCTATTCAAATTTGAACTTTCAATCATGTGCAAATGTACTACAGTAGAATCTGCATTGGACGAACTACCTATTATTCATCGAAAAAAGTACGTAAATGACAGTAGGTTCGCCCAATGGAGTACAAAATATTAAGTAAAAACCATTTTGGTAATTGAAAAACAGCACGTGAATGACAGAAGTTTGCTCAATAGTAGGTACGCGCAATGCAGATTTTACTGTATGTAAAAGACAAATGAAATTGGAATATCAAGTGTTGGTTGCCAATGGTTGGCCGGTGTTGTCGTCGTGTACTCAATATGCTGTTTATGTATCCAAGTCAGTAATACTATTGTTCCTTTCAGGTTGTCTTAAGAGTTTAAGTGATTCTGGTTACTTCCCTTTGTGTGAAGAACGGCGGCAATTCAGTCCGACCGTTCTGACAAGAACCATAAAAATCCAGTGTATTTAATGGACTGAAAGATCAGTCCTTCCGAGCAAATGTCGTCTGGGACAATTTCACAAACTCCTCCCCATAACTCATTTTATTTGCCCACTTAATTGAAATGTAAAGTTTGCTCAATTTGTCTTAGCTTAATAGGGACGAACTTAAATGGTCACAACTGCAAGAAGGTAATCACTTTTGCTTAATGGCCATATAAATTGCGAATCACAGAAATTTTATGGTCCCAAAATGGCATTAGATGTTAACTGTTCTTTGGACCTCTTCGAGGGCTTTGCTCAAAAATTCTATAGAACGGGAACAATATGCCTCAGGATATAATAGACTGGGCTTTGAAATAATATAAGTGACAAATTTGCTCTTTCATTAATAAATAATTTGCCACATGTCCGAGAAATGCAGTAAATTAGACCCAAGATTCGCAAAGCCTAATTAACAAGTTCGGCCTCTGTATAATACAATAATTTGGCCGCATATTATAACTTTACTGAGGTCCTTCGTATTTTCAATGTTAATTGGTGATTTCACAGCTATGATCAAATGGAATGTCTTAAGCTGATAGTCTGGTCTTTGACGAAATTGATATATTCCTTGCATCACCTGTGATTATGAATTTATTGCTTTACTCACCCTGTAAATTACTTTGTTTAACAGTGTACCATATTGGTGCTTCAGATTCCTGCCTATGTTTTCTAATCTATTGCCCCACCATATTTTAACTCGGCTAACATTTTTTCTGCAACTTTTAAATTAATCAAGCTGTGTTGTACATTTGTACTTGACATTGTACATAACACCAAGTTACAAGTCAAACGCTTCATTAGAAATTTATTCATTTTGTTGGACTGTAAATCTGAAGCAAAAGTCCGCACAATGAGGGCACCAATTTTCCATTTGATCGCTTATCTATTTCGAATCCTGACATTAAATGGATATGTTAGAAGGTTACTTCTACATATTTGAAACAAAACAAATTCAGAGAAACTGTGTGTTTTGTGCAAACATCGAATTTGACATGAACAACATAGATTTCATTTTAAATGCGTAACAATTTGACAAGCGAAAGTTTTATGAGCATATTGTACAATAGGAATGAAACTTACGGGCATTTTACATAATTTGGGACTTGATTTCTGTGGAATATTGAGACGTTTTATTGTTCTCTATTTGAATGAGACAGGAGACATATTGTTAATGAGTCTATAGTATCTTGTGATGCAACTTCCTAAATCCATTTATCACCTACAGAAGGCAGATATAAATACTAAGTAAATCAGGTACGGCACACGCTTAATGTAAGGAGACTAAAGTGCTCTATGTATCTGGTTGCACGCCCCCAGGAAGCCATTATGTCACGGGCACTTTACATTGTCCTACAAAACACTTTACATAATGTTTGAAAACCCCTCGCATTAAATACTGATACTACTAGATTACGTCCAGATCAAAGTGACGTCTGCGGAGATAATCTGTTTGATACAATTATACGTATGTTAATTTGACCATTACAGTCAGTGGGTTTGTGGCGACAACAGAGTCAAGATTACGCTTTAAGCGAGTGTCTTTTTTAGGTTCACAAGAACTCAATGGAAATGTATTTTTATTTGTGCATAATGTGTGAACGGTGAAGATTATTGAGGTGCTGTAAATAATTTAATTTCATTTTTGTGCAAATGTCTATGTAAGATGTAAATTTCAGATTCATGACAGAAATTTAACAGTTATTGAACTAAACAGTCCAGGACTCATTCCAGTAGAAATTGCAAAGGATCTTTTGTAATAACGATTAGTTCTTACGTCGACATTGGGGAGCGCGGGCATGTGGTTTTTCTGTACCGGTGTCCCGTGCTCAGCTGACATCTTCCAAATCTTACCCCCCCCCCCGGCGAAATTATAT
>JBCAUI010006283.1:0-10175 GCA_038406195.1 Haplosyllis anthogorgicola
ATAAATATGCATCTATATCTACACATCACTACTTGCATCTCCTCTTTGTCCTAGTGCGTTAAAACCCATATTCAGTCGTCGCAAATCATACACACGCCGGATCGACGTCTGACACACGTATTAAAATTACAAAGCATGTCGTCTTTTGTCTTTGATACCAATAACATATATTTCAGGAGGGAAAATACAAAGCTCCATTCTTCTACACATAAACACGAAGGGTACATCTCCATGTAGTCATGTAATACCATGTAACCAGACTCTATTGCTGATATCACAGACCCTCAGAGTCATCTATCATTTCCACAGCATCCCAGCTGGTTCACTTCTTTATTAAACTCGGCCATTTCTACTGCAGCTCATTTCTCCCATAAATAGGTAAACCACATTTATCCATATTAGGTAATGTGTCAAATAACAGTAGCATTCATCACATTCAAGGAGGCATTACTGCCAAACATTACTGCTTTATCATAGTGTGTGATTTTCCCTCAACACACACCTGACCATGACATAAAACAACACAACATATTTTAAATGCTCTCCAAGAAGCCAAGAAGTTTTGTTTCAAGTAAAAGAAGGAATCTTGTAAGATGCCTTTGGGCTATTTTTGTTTCAGCCTTTTAAGTTCAGTCCCTATTAATGGTTGTATTTCACAGATGTGACAAAGGCTCAGAATGTGCAACCAAGTAAGCTAATACTGTCATCACAGTTCAAAGGCCCCACCTTGCTGGGATACTGTTCTATCTAGAAATACTTAGGCTTTGATGCCTTCAAGGCAGTTCCTTTATGTAATAAAGATCCTTATAAGGAAAAGCAGATTAATAACAAGACATCAACTCTTATTTCCTGTAGAATCTACTTTGTGCGATTCTGCCATGCTTTAGGTATTATATCAAAGTTACCTCAGTGGTTTACTGCATTACATTCTCACCTCTTATGTACTCGAAGAATGAAGGCCTTAATATGATCAAGCCAGAGACCTGGTCTACGGTTTGTGTACCCTACCCACTGTTCAGTTTGATTTTCCATCACTTTAACTATGGGAAGCCTCAGCTATATAATGCTTAGATTCTAACTGATGGTGTGATTTAGTTACAGTACTGTGAAAGGGATCTGGAGATTAGACTTCTTCTTTAGAATCTGAGGCCTCTTTGCACCTGTGTTTTTATATTTGAAATGCCTTTAGTGCAGAAATGTCCACAAGGTTGTTTAACTTTCCTTTCCTCAGGAATTTCCAAATGGATTAATTTTCAGCTTTGAGATCAACAATTTCAAGCAATCCCTTTCCAAGGTTATGAGACTTGGTTCAATTCAAGACATTCCATGGTCACTTTCATTTGACTCATACCTCACCATTACTATGATTTAATTCTGGTTTATTTGAAAGGCCAATAAATCTGCATTTATCATCTCTGGAATGAGGCAACAAGCAACAGTGATCAAAACAAATTTTTAGCAATAAATCTAATTGGAAACTTCTATCTGAAATTTCGGTCACCCAATGCATTGTGAATGTCAATTCATTACCAAAAAGTAACTCATTACCATTTTTATGAAGCTCTAAATTACTGCTTCAATTTAGTTTGTGTGATTTTATAACATTGATATTCTCATCCCCTCCTCCCAACCCTTTGGCATTGTGCCCCGGGCCATGAATAAGTGGCTGCAAAATGTTTCCATTATGCTAAATATTACACTTTCGGATTTAATGTGTTGACAAATCAAAACATTTTTCATTTTTCTGAATCAGGCATGATAATTAATGCTCCTGCCATTTTTGTCTTCAATTAATGACATAAAAGACATAAAAGTGGCCACAATGTAGCACAAGTCTTGTGAAGGGCCATGATGGTTATTACATCCTTACAGCATGGTTTTATCTAACCGATACCCTAATCTATTGCATTGCTCCTGATCTTCCTGCAGGGTGGCCACGCGCAGCTTAAGAAAAAATTCCCTGTCTTTTCCCTGTGTTCAGGACCTTTTTCCCTGTGTCTTTTCATTAATAACGTTTAATTTGCAACTCAGTGAATGACATACTGCACAACTTGTTACTATCCTTTTCTGCCTTTTATTGTGCAGAAGAGTTCAGCAATGGCACTTAGAAGCTGTAATAAATTAAAAGAGTAGATGACCAAAGATGAAAAATTGGGAAAAGATGCTGAGCAAAGCAAGGCTAGAAAAAAATTTGGGTAAAAAAGCTGATAAAAGGGTGATTTATGATAAAATACTTAATTTTTGGCAAAGTTTGGAAAATTCCCTGTGCTCTGAAAAAATTCCCTGTGTTGCAACTAAATTCCCTGTGTTTTCCCTGTCTGGAAAACCTAACACTCAAATTCCCTATTTTCCCTGTGTCGTGGCCACCCTGTCCTGTATTTAGATTAATCCTAATTTTGTTTGTTTGTTTGTTTTTAACATTTTACGGGGAAAGGTGATGTTTCATTGCATGTGCACTTTGGGCCTTCGACTAAAAATACTTTTAAAAATTGCCACCATTTATAATGTTCATGGGAATTACAACTAGTAATTGTTGCAAAGAGTGTTTTATAATGCAAATGTTAAGGAGACTAAACAGACAGTAGTTATTGTTTTTGTTGTTTTAGTTTTCCGGATCTGTGTCCTGAATATCAGATTAGGATGCGCTATTCTGTGGACGATGAGAGAACCGTTTTGTGACGGTGCATACGGATGAGACAATCAGTACGTTGTGTGCCGTCGATCGTTACGGATTCTTTTCGCTTTTAATGGCCGAGGCCAAACGGGACTGGTCAATATGCTGTGATGATGGCTATAGGATTAAAAATAGGTCCAGATGGACCTGAGCTCATTTGGCATTATCAAAATACTTAGACAATTTAGGTTACGAAGTGTCTAGGATCAGATCTCCAATGTGATCAATGAAAAAAGTACAAGTATGGCTGCCAAGCTAGAAATATAAATGGCATCAATATAATGTTTACAGGAAATAAAGAGGCTATGTAGATGTATATGATTGCAAAATATGAAGTCTGTACCTTTAACTGTGTGTCAAGAAATAAGGTTCATAGAAAAGTACAAATATGGCTGCCAAATTGAGAATAATGATCACAGTAACATAATTTTTGCTAGGCTTTGAGATGGGACATGGGTGCATATGTGTGCAAGATATGAAGTCTCTATGATCAATAGTGTGCTCAGGGTGACTGTGCACAGATGACGACAACGACAACGCAGGATGACGACGACGACGAGGGACACTTCATGATTCTGTAGGCTCTTTGGCAATTATGCCAAATGAGCCAAAAATACCAGAAAGAAGAAAAAGAACGGAACGGGATTTTATTTCCACTCTGATAACAGGGATGTATGTACTCCTGATCTCAGCAGACGACGTCGACCCAAACTTTAATACTCTTTTTAATTTTTTCTTCTTTCAGTAACGTCTTTTTTTAATTATCAGTATTGTGATGAAAGCGACGCTTTTGTCAAGGAAAGTAACCTCATGGTTTATTTCAAGGCTCTTTTTACGAAATTGCTTTTAAATCCGGTAAAAATCTCCGATGGCTGACAGGACGCCTTTCTCAAGAGACAAATAACTGTAAATGTTTCACATTGATTCTACAAAAACACAATAGTAACTGTGGGCATTTCAGTGTTTCTCTCACTTCTTATTGTAGCTTTAAATCTACACAGCAGAAAGAGAAAGAGGGGATACAAGGGGCACCTTTTAGCATCATACCCTACCAACCAACCAGTGTATCTATGGTCCCTTTAGGACACATCTCTGTAAGCATACTCTCCCTGTAACCAGACTCTATTCCTCATACCCCAGCCCCTCACAGAGTCATCTATCATTTCCACAGCATCCCAGCTGGTTCACTTCTTTATTAAACTCAGCCATTTCTACTGCAGCTCATTTCTCCCATAAATAGGTAAAAAACACATTTATCCACATCAGGTAATGTGTCAAATAACTACAGCATTCATCACTTGAAAAGAGGGTTTTTTCTGCCTAATTGGAGGCTGTATAACTATGTAACTGGAGATATATTAAACACCTACACAGGACATAACATATGGGCATAAAATATTACAGCTGTTAGATTGAGACACTAGAATGTTATGTTGTCTATTCCTTAAAGTTTTTGCAGAAGATTACAACTTTTCTTTCCAGAATAAAACTATATGAATGACTTATTATAGAAGAGAATTCACTGCTTTGTGACTGACATATTTAGCATCCTTAATGATACAGGTTTAGATGAGTGCTTATTGAGTAGATAATACTGTAATCCATACAATCTAATTTAAGCTTTAAAGGAATGTGTTGTGTCAACTACCACTACTATTATACCCAGACCTGATGTGCCTGCCCTTTATAGCTTCTTCCTTTATCTAATATTGAACCAATGAACCTTATGAGGAAAGCACTTTAATGATACCACACCTACTACTACCTTTTACTATTAATAAAGGTCTTAATGGAAATATAATAATCAAATGTTTCCCCCTTACATCTATCTCTGCCTTCCTTCCTTTGTGCTTCTCTTTACAAGTATCAAAAGTTTCAACTTAAACTTCATAAATATGTCAAAAAGCACTTTGTTAGTTATTTGATCTCATTCACTTCAGAGGAAGGCTTTTACTTATTCAACATATTGCATCAATTTCCACTCTTTGAGCTGACCATTACATGACCTTGTCAACAATGCCACATGATTTGCCTTTTTTCCTATCCATGGATCTAGAAGACATGATTATTTGTCTATTGAAAAGGGAGATAAGCAACACTGATCACCTTTTGTACCTATAAATTCACTTCAAATGAAAGTCAAAATATGCGCTAGTATTTTCCATTTTGAAGGAATATTTTTGTTGCCACAAGTAGCTGATTACCATTAATATGAAGTTCCAAATTACTGTTTCAATTCAATCTGTATGATTTATTTTTGTAGGGACCTGGCCCTTCTCTCCTGGCCTCATGCCCCTTGGCAAACAGAGTGGTTTGAAACTATCGCTTTCAAAGCCGCATTTTACACTTCAGGGACCACACTCATTGACAATTCACAAGCTATCTTTTCCAACCACAAATTTCATTATTTGCATGATAATTATTTCATTTGCAATGGTGATCATTCCTTTTCTGGCATTGCACCATTTGATGCCAAATAAGTAACACTGACACTTGCTGTGAAATTAGCAAAAATGTATCACCTCATGACACATAATGGGCAACAATGTATCCACAATGATGTGCATATTGGATATTGATTTCACACATGTCTTCACCCCAAGGGAAATGTGCTTTTTTAATGATGCCACTTCATCTGCTAATACTGACATTTAGTCATTGCCTTTTCCTTCTCAGATCAATACCAATTACAAGTTTTTTCATCAGGTCTCGGCATAACTTCCTCGGAGGATATGACAAGCCTGTTCCAAAGCACTTTGTTCTTTGTGTGGCAATTTCCCTGAACAATATATAGAGTGTTTCATCTCTGTTTTATGAACCTGTATAGAATATCAACTCAGATTTCATTATGGAAATGATCTCTGCTTGATGATAAAACTGCTTCTGCCTCTGCATACAAATGCTGCTCCAAATGCATAGATTTTCTTGCCAAATACCTTTCACTTATTCCAATAGTGGGCACACTGTCTGTTTTATCTTTGCTCTTTTGCATATTTTTATGAACAATATTCAGGTCCAATCTTGATATTGTATCAAACATTAAAGGCATGTAGATACTCTTCAGAAGCAAATCCTTTTATGTATTCACATTTCATTAAGTGACAAAATGTGCAAAGTCCTTTGTTTTTCTTAAACAGAATTAGATAACAACAGAGGCATTGTCACCAATGGGAACAGAGTAATTATTGTTATTTTTCTGCAGGCTAAGCTAAATTAAACATGCCACATGCATTTTTACATGGTAGACACCTGAATCTGAATGAGGACTGACTCATGAGGTAATCTAATTCTATCTCTTTGCCTCAAGAACATGGGGAGCTGGCAAGATGAAAGAAAATGTTCATCTCCACAAATAAAGACAATGCAATTTTCCCTTCTTTTACCCAATAACCTCACGCCCAATTTCATTTAGTGTCAGGGGATATTAAGGAGAAATTGCCACATTTAATGGCTGCTGCTCCTGTCTCCAATGTGCTAATCTTTATTTCACTGTTGCAAGTGAAAGGCATTTAGTGCTCTGTCCCGATTAACCATTGTTCATTTTATCCCGACTCGATTGAGCGTTCTCTTGACCTTTAAGCAGCAACTTCTCCACTTTTGCTTAATTCTTTTGTTACATTTAATTACATAACTCAATAAAGCAAATTATTTTGTAATACGACTGCAACTGAAAAAGCATTCAGCGCTCAGTCCCAAATAACCATTGTTCATTTCCACTCAACTCTTTTTTTTGTGCTATCCTTTCTTTTAGCAACTTTTTCATTTAAGCAGAGTGCTCTTTTATTTTACTGAAAGAGTTCTAGAGCAGATTATTTTATAGAAGTTTAAATTAAATACCTTATTATTGTTGAAGCATTTGCGTTTAGTAAATTTGATATCCTGTAATTCTTCCGTTTCTTTTCTTTTTTAAGGCTTTTTTCTCTTCTCGTTCTTTTAAAACAAAGAACTGAAAGCCGCAAAAATAATTCCACCTCGTCTTTTGAACTAACTCACACAAACAAAACCAATGAAATGAATTTCAAGTCGAGAGATCTCTTATCTCGTTCCAAATAAGGGTACTGATTTTTTTATTTTCATTACACTTAAGATACCGGCTTTTTTAACAAGGTTAGAATAAATCGAATAGTTCGACAGAAAAGGTCTTCTTCATGACCTGGGCGTAGAAATGTTAACGTTAAAACACACTGGTGAAACAAAATGGGGCCTAACCTGCTCAGAAGTGGATCCAGATATTGCCAACACATACTTGCGGCCCGGCGCGACAGCATCTTTAAACAATACTTATTTCACCTGGGGGTGGGGGGGGGGGGCGCCTCCCCATTCCCGACGATCTACTGTGCTGTTTTTTCGCAATTGTGTTTAACGCAGAAGGCGGCACATTTTTACCATTTATAACAACAAACTCTTAGCTTTAAAATGTTCGTGTGTAAAGAGCCGAACACAATGCTTCGTACATTATACCTTGTCAGTTTAAGAGGAAATTTTTGCGCAATTACAATAGTGGAATTTCACTTTAAATTGACAGCAGCAACGTTTCTGTAGCGACGGGGCTCGTTTGCAATTAGTGAGGTAAAGTGCAACGTTTTGGGGCTTTTCTCGTTAAAACAAGATTTTACTCAGACGCTTAAAGGATAAGAGGGTTATTAGCAAAACTAAAAATGTAATCTTTTGCTCATTTTGGTGGCAACCATCAGTCCCTCTTCTGTGACTGACATGCATTCATTTTATCAGGTCACTGATATTCTTGTTCTTCACGCTAACTAGTCCACATCTGACTTTTCCAGGCATTGGAGAGCAATTCAATTTTAAACAGCTCTGATTTTCTTATTTAAAGTTGATAAAACGGTGTCTGCTGTGATCAAATCTTGTAACTTCATCGTGTAACGTTTAACAAAGCATTAAAACGTGATGCTCAACCTCCCTTGCGTATCAAATCAAGGCAATGAATGACGGGAAAAGCGGAGAGATATTTTCGGATAACATTTCACATCTGTCACGAGCTGTTTCCTCTCCGTGAGCGATAATATGCCAACAACCCCATGTAAAACACACATCTACTTCAAACAGATCATTTCCTAATTACCGCTATCACGCCCCGGTATTCACCCATTAGACATCAAGTCCGAAATACTCCAAATAGTCACGGATTGGGTTGGAATGCGATAAAGTCACATTGTGAAAAATGTTTCATAGTTTTCATTGTTTTTACCTGCTGTTCGGACTCCGAACGATTTCTATTTAACAAATATTTATATTTTTATTAGTTTATTTATTCATTACAATTCTTAATTTTTGACAACAGCGGAAAACTCGTACATTTCTATCTAAATTTGACTGGATAACGTCTGCTTATCTGGAACTTTAATTTTTTCTTGAGTTCGCGTTAAGTGGGGGTGCGCTGTACATAATTCATAACCGTACAAAGATGTGTGAACTTACCTTTCCTCGTCGGTATGGGCGGCAGGAGGTTGTCGTCGGGAGTCTTACAGTGCACCTGGGTCTCCTCGGACGTGGCAGCGCCTCGGATCTCAGCACGCGTCGTCCGGATCACGCCGTACCCGCTGAATGCGCAGAAGTATCCGCCCGAAGTTATGCTCGGCAGGTTCTTCACATGCAACATCAACTGCAACGAGAAAACAGATGTTAATCATTTACTAGCTGTTTGCCAACCGTCAGTCGATTATGTAGGGCTATTTTCTGCATAGGTTGTGCTATACCCTAGTGTCTAGCAGAAAGTGATTCCTGTACCCTACTTTACAGTGTATGGTTGTCTTGTACCCTGGTGTACAGTGTATGGTAGTACATCATACACCTTCTTCAACTGACTCACGTCGCAGGGATATGTCAAATTGTTCAGAATGTCCAATGCATGGGTACGTACCTCCGTAGCACCATTGGGTTTTCGCTGCACCTGTTCGGGTATCACCTTGGTGATGTTGGTACACTGAGAGTTGCTGTACGGTAACCATCGTAACGTGTCGTCAGCGTTTGTACATTCAGACTTCAGGCTGCATCTACAAACATAAACAGATTGAAGGTTAATATTTATTATAACATAAGTACTAAAAGTTTTAGTATAAATACATACTTCATGCCAGAACGCATGCAGATGAGCTGTCGGGAAATCTTGCAAAAGGGCATTCCTTAATATTAGTTATTTCTAACTGTCTCGAATGTCATAATGTTTGTCGCATAAGATGTTTCACAGTGACGATCACACATAATGAAACGTGACAGAAACTGTAGCCAAAGAACATAGGAGGCTTTCTTCCCCGGCATGTCCCGTTCCTCCTCCGGGCTACAACCCCCTCTCCCTTCCAAGTCAACAACCCCCTCCCTAGCCCTGGCTTATATTCCGGTATCTATCCGCCCCCTCTCCCGTTCCTTACCCCTGTCCTTACCCGAGTCCCCCCCCCAAAGTCCGGGCCCGTCTCCTGTCGCTCTACGTCCGTCCCCGGTAAAGAGCTGTTGCTCGTCGCTTGATTTCCCTCGGGTTCCATCTCATCTTTCGTCTGCCGTAAAAGCGACGACGAAAGAAACGAGAGAAATATTAAGACGGAATGAGTTTAGGGCGGTCTGAATCTGTGCTGCAGTCACATCCGCCGAATGTGTGCGTGCTTGTGCACGCATGCATGCGCATTTGCACTTTTTGTTATTCTGCGAACCATGCACGGAAGCAGTAACTGTTTAACGTAATCACTTATATCCATATCTCGGTTTAAGAGATCCAAGGTCAGATAAAATGGTCAAAAGATCAAGGTCAAGGCTAAGTTGGAAGACATTGAGGCATATTCAACTAAGTTCTAATTTTACAGTTTCTTTAGCTGGTTTTCTCAGTTTGACACTGGTTGTGATTGATGATTCACTTTTACTTCAGATTCGTAGACGAAGCTGTTCACATTTCATCCCGTAAAATCCGGAATAATGTGATTCCACTCAGGTGTCCTCCCTCCCATCCACCCAGTCATCCGTTTACCCAACACTCGTCAGTTCCCCCGCAATGTTTAACCACCACTCCAATATCAAAGACCATCTCAACGTAACTTCACAGCTTATTGTTCATTAAATTCAATTCTGCTCACATAGATAAAGCGATCTTGACCATAAAATTGATGCCCAAGACTATGGGGGTGACATGCAGGTGCACAAAAAGGATGGAACCATGTAAACGAGACAGTCTTACGGTTTCGTGTTCGTAAAACGTGAATTCAGAAATTTATTGCCCCCTACCCCATACTGATACCTACCAACCCATAGTCTTAACTTCGCACCCTATCTTTGCCCTCCAATAAAACACCAAACCCAAATTGCACCGTTACTGTTCTGTCCGTTTTGGCACACGCTTTACAGATTCACAATATAATTATTGTCCTTTGCATTAATTAATGTCGCGAAGTGGCTTTTTCTTTCAAATAGATGGTGATGGGTCAACTTCACAATTTGTATTGGAATAACATTGGAGTATTGAATTGGTCCCGGATCATTCTAGTTCAGTTTAAAA
>JBCAUI010006294.1:0-10175 GCA_038406195.1 Haplosyllis anthogorgicola
CTTTTATGACGTAGGGAATGACGTACATAGCAACCGTCGTGAAGGTAGCATTTACGCTCCGTGTAACCCTTTAATTTTATTTGAAGTGAATTATGAGAGACATATCCGTACTGCATGCAAAGCTGATATAAATTCTTTTTAAGAAAATGCGTGTAACATGGCAGTCAGTCAGCTTGAAGGAACGGAGACCATTAGTTGTGACGTTATATGTCACCACTTGACAAATTTATGCAGTATCAACCCTGGTGTAAAGAAGTACACCTCTGTGCTAACTTTGACGTCACCAATTAATTTATTAGATTAATTTAGAACCAGTGCTTTCCAAAATTATAGTATAAAAGTAGACGAGAAACAAATGCTCTGGGAAGAACAGCACGTTTTCATTACCGTAAACGCTTGTGCTGTGGCGCTAATGTAAATGCCTCTTGATCATTTACACTCATGGCTCGACCTGCCACATAGACGCCAGGTAGTGGGTTAACGTCTTATCCGCGCAAGCATTTATGGTCTTAAAAAGTGCTGGAAATAAGGTATTTTTGTATTGTCTAACTACCTGATCTAATATAGATATGACTTGTCTTTACAGCTGTTTGTGTTGCCGTTAGATGAACAAAAAGACAAAGCACTGTTATACTCGTTGATGTTCCTTGTGATCGGCGTAGCTACAATGATCGGATATTTCCTTCAAGTGAGAATTTATGCATTTGTCAAATGTATGATCTGAAACAATGCAATAAAAACATTAGTGTAGTTGATTTGATATAATTCCAAAAAAAAAAGGCAATATTGTGCATGGACTGTATTTAGTTCCAACTCTGTTTACATTACGGAACTGACTGAAATTGGTCCCACCTTAGTTTGAAGAGATAGAATAAATCCGACATGAAAAACATACTGTTATAATGATTCAGGACCGATTTCAAATATCAGCCTTGCACATTTATTAACAGGAGAACACAACTCAATGCGTGTGTCGTACTGATTTTAGGGTTACATGTATGCAGTATCTGGAGAGTATCTGACCATGAGAATACGCAGTCTGGCCTTCAAATCGTATCTTCGTCAAGAAATTGGTTACTTCGATGATCACAGAAACAACGTGGGAGCAGTTACAACTAGACTCGCAACGGACGCATCAGCTGTGCAGGGAGTAAGTACAGTAGAACGGCATGAACGGCATCTGTCTTGGGTGGCATTTTGCTTTTACGCGGCAGTTTTCTCTGACATGAATCCTTGATATTCATATTTATTTTATCTTGAATTTATTTTGTCTTGAGTGGTATTGCTGCATTGTACAGCATTCTGGTCATTCAAAAGTTGGATGCCGCTCAAGACAGGTTCTACTGCATCGACAGTTTAGCATCGCTCGGATTAATGAAAACTTAAAGGTTGCCTGCAGAGCAACCTAGTTCTCAAATTAGGCCAAGTGGTCCTGACTTTGTACTGTAAGGTCTGCATTTGCAGTTTTATTACATAGTAACGGTCACGTTTTAATTTATTTATAATTTGAACAAAAAACCAAAAAATATATATATTGTAAAGTTCTGGTTGCCCTGCAGGGCAATGTTGAAACATCTTGCGTTGCCCAAATCAATTTCCACCACACGAGTCACTATTTCGAGCCCTGCTTAAGTACACGAAACGTCCTTTTTTACAGTACGTAGCGCTGAATTTATGCTTGCTAAAGTGAGTGACGTGTTATTACTTAGAATACTCGTGGCAAGTACGTGCTTACCAACTTGCATCCCGAAGAGTTAGTAAATTCTAGGTGCGACATTATTTAGTAATATGAAACAAAGGCCATGATACATTACCGTACATGTACGGTAACATGAAAAAAAAATACTCTGATAAGAAAACCGTTAAATTATTTTCTAATATGTATACTATTTGATTTTAGGCCACTGGAGCACGACTTGGCACCATGGTCAGTACCTTATCGAGTATCGGAACAGGTATCATCATAGGATTTATCTACTCGTGGCAGTTGACACTCGGTATCCTTGCATTCGTGCCCTTCATCCTCGCAGCTGGAGTATTGCAGATGAAAATGTTGGGCGGATACACAAAAGAAGGAAATGAGGCGTTGGAACATGCTGGGAAGGTAATTGTTGCTTCAAGATTATCATAATTACAATGGGGCCTCTTTTGAGCAACACGCAACTTTTGCTTCACAAATGTGTCGTAAAAGAGAGTGCGTCGATCAAAGAAGATAAATTTACGGTACATTTCTATCAAAAATTGTCTTGTAAGAGATGGTGTCGCTGAAAAGAGGTGTCATAAAAGGGAGGTTCTACTGACCAACATTTCTACTGCCATGTGCCAAACATGTATAATAACAATGAAAAGACCAACAGTTTCAGAGGTTACACACAAAAGGGCAAGCACCCAAAATCGGCAATACAGTAAAAGTTTCACCAAAATAAGTGTGTGGATGACAATAATTCGCCCAATGGAGTACAAAATACTAAGTAAAAATCAATTTGGTGATTGAAAATTAGTGCGGAGATGACAGTAATTCACCCAATGGTTAGTACGCCCAATGCAGATTTCACTGTATTTAATATGTTCACCCAATTACCGTTCAGGTTGCAGTAGAAGGAATAGAAAATATCCGCACAGTTGCATCACTGACGAAAGAAAAAACGTTTGTAAAATGGTATACTGCACGCCTCAGGGGACCTTACAAGTAAGTTGTTAGCACAATATACATTTAAGGTATTAATCCTAAATAAAGTGCGGAGCGGTAAGACCAAAATTTTGAATGAAAACTTTGCCAAAATCTCCTGGAAACTTGAGCATTGAAGCCTAAACAAGGTAATTCAAAGGATGTCATACCAAAATAAAACCACAGGATCACCATATTCAGCCACAAAGCTAAAATTCTATGTGGCTAATAAGACCCACACAGAAAATATATTTGTATGAATTTGCTTTATTTAAAATAAATTTCATCCAAGAGGTCAACATTTACGTAATTTCTTGATATAAAAAGAGGGGGCGCTTTATTTAGGAACAATCCGGTATTTATTATGGCCGGTGCTAAGCAAAACTTGTATTAAAATTATTATTGCGTTATAGTTACTGGGGTGTCCAGTCATTCGACAATTAGTTTACGACCTTTACGACTGAACTCAATTTTTTTAGGGTGAGCTTGAAGAGAGCTGTCGTCAACGGATTCACATTTGCCATCACACAAGCCTTGATCTTCTTCGCCTATGCTGCGAGTTTCTACCTTGGAGGCTACCTCGTAAAAGAAAAGGGACTAAGTTTTGAAAACATGTTCAAGTAAGTCAGCGACAATTTTTTTGAAGTTGCTATAAACTATATATAAAAAGTAAACATGTAGTCCCTCAAAAGTGTCAGCTAGTCGGGCACCCGGCCACCGTAGATATCAGCTATCTGGATACCCGAGTTACCCTTACGTACACAAAGCCTAGTACGTACAGTGCACCCTTCTCAACTCAAATAAAATGGAAAATGCGCAAATTAAAAGGTTCCAGTGAAGCCAAATTACGAGTTGTCCGAGCTAAGAGGGGTGCGCTGGCAGTTTTGCAATAGAATGGAACTGAATTTCACACAGATTGGAAAGTAGATGATGGATGGAAGGTACTAAAGGCTCGATGTACCTAAAATCGGTAACACACTGCAGCACAAGACTTAATAGGCTTTATGCGATTGGCCGTATAATACTCCCTAGATTGTAAGCTCAGAACAGAACGTATCAGTAATTGCACAAAAGGAATTCAATAAAGAAGTTTAATAAAATATCCCTTTACCATCTTAGAGTCTTCGCGGCAATAGTCTTCAGTGCTATGCAGGCTGGTAATGCTAACTCAATGGCACCTGACTACAAGAAAGCCATGGTGGCTGCTTCGCGACTCTTTATGCTCTTTGATAGGGTACCAGCCATAGATAACATGTCTGAGGACGGCAAAAAACCAGCTGTAAGTTTTACAATTACACTTGTGCATTTACTGAAGTTTTATTTCGTAATTCTTGTTTTTAGATGTGCAAAAAATATCGTCAATTTTAAGAAACTACTAAAACACACTTGTTTCGCCAACATTTTGTGTAAATGTCAGATTAGTCAATTCTGTTAAGTTATTCCAAGTGCTGTTACTGTATAATGCCCCTTTGACTGGATAGGGGTTATTAATTGGATGGAAGCTGATTTAAATTGTGAAACCAATTTATTCATTCATCATGGCTGCTGGTTGATAATACAAGCTATTGACTAAACTTAACACAAGATGGAACTGTGCTGAGTGTACAGCTTCATGTAACTCTAGGTGACTGTACCGTGTAACTCTAGGTAACTTTTACTATGTAACTAGGTAACTTTTCTATGTAACTCTAGGTCACTTCTGAGATGTAACTCTAGGTTACCTCAATACTGTAACAGTTACTGTAAAGCATATTTGATAATGCGCTATAACAAGTTGAATAAATAATTATGATAATAATAATTTACTTTTATACGAGAAATATCAGCATATCTACTCTGTTTATTTGGCAGACAGAGGATTCTGTTAAGATCAAGGCCTGTTAATGCCAGAGATTGACATTTGAATTTCAATGACAAAATGTCGGTGTTTAAAATAACTAATGCAGTTATCATCCCAAGCTTATAAAGTGATGATGCCGAAGTTGAAGCTTAAAACGTATTCTTGTACATAATGTAGGACCTGTCTTGAGCGACACTAAGTCTGGATGTGGCCCAAGAAGGGGTCATTTGAACCAATTTCAACAATTTTATGTGCAATAAATATCTTCTAAAAGACCGGATGTCTTTAAAGACGGGTGTCATTGAATACTTACTTGAGTAAG
The DNA here is from genome assembly GCA_038406195.1 of Haplosyllis anthogorgicola. Classification (NCBI taxonomy): domain Eukaryota; kingdom Metazoa; phylum Annelida; class Polychaeta; order Phyllodocida; family Syllidae; genus Haplosyllis; species Haplosyllis anthogorgicola. The sequence continues at coordinate 4,831 of JBCAUI010006294.1, forward strand.
TTACGAGCTCGTATATTGCAGGGAGCTGTGAATGGCACTGTTGAATTTAAATCCGTAATGTTCAACTACCCGACACGTCCCACGGTTCCAGTGCTGCAGGGATTGGATCTAACAATACAGCAGGGTCAGATGCTTGCGCTGGTCGGATCATCAGGTTGCGGGAAATCCACCACCGTACAGCTGCTTGAAAGATTCTATGATCCGGATGATGGAACAGTCGTAAGTTATTGTTGATTTACACAGTTTTTGCTGATATGCGTGAGAAAAGTTGTGCCACACCACATTTTACAGGCAATCTTCCTCCGAAGTCTAAAATAGGGGCATAGGGTTTTGTTGACAAAAAGTGCCCCTTCAGTCAACTGCTGAGGATAAAGCAGGCACCCCTTGCTGTTACCCGCAAGCTCCGTCTACTTTACCCCAGCTTAGCTACATGTACCCTGCACTTAGCACATCAGTCCCAGAAAGGGGCAAGCTAGACACACAACCACACCTGCCAAGCAATACATAGGTGGGCAAGTTAGCCAGTAACCGCACATGCCGCCTTACGTACTTGTTACATAACATAGGCTGGGCAGTTGTACTGCAAATACAAAATTGCTTCAATGAGATGGTTGCAGTAGTGAAGAATAGGAGATGTGTGTATTTTGGGGTTTTATTGTTTATGGTTGCCCCTCAGAGGTTAAAGATCGTACGACCATAGCTGATGAGGATTGAATGTCAGCAGAACCACAGATATCACAAAATAAACAATTCATACAGTTAATAACGCAAACTCACAGAATTAATTTACATGTGGACTTATCATTTTATTTCACAGACACTTGATGGAGAAGTCACCTCTGGGCTCAACATAAACTGGTTAAGATCACAAATGGGCATAGTATCTCAGGAGCCTATACTGTTTGATGCCAGCATAAAAGATAACATAGCATACGGCGACAACACAAGAGAAGTACCGATGAATGAGATTATAGAAGCTGCAAGAAATGCGAATATACACAGCTTCATAGATAGTTTACCAGAAGTAAGACAGCAGTATTTGTTGAAGTTGTATTTTATAATTCTTGATCGCCAACCCTGAAAGTTTTAAATTTTACATTTTACTTTTCACTTGATAAGTGTCAGTATTAACTCGTTTTCATAAACTTAACGCCCATCCGTTAACGCAACAACCGAATAACTGTACCTGTTAAGAGTACCGTTATGCATTATGTTGGTTTATTACAGAATGCTAGTCTGGTAGCGTTATGTAATAAACCAACATAACAATACTCTCAGTATTCATTTTGTTGCATAATGGATGTGCATTAAGTTTATGAAAACAAGCTGTTGGTTTAACGCTACTCTTAACGCTTGTTGTTGTTGCGTTAAGTTTATGAAAACACGCTAAACGTCTTTTCTGTTAATTAAAGAGACATCCCGGTACAGGTCCTGTGTTAAAATATTATTGTTGTTATCTTTCAGGGCTATGATACAAATGTTGGTGACAAAGGCACACAGTTGAGTGGAGGTCAGAAGCAGAGAATAGCCATCGCCAGAGCTTTAGTCAGAAATCCGAAAATCCTTCTTCTGGATGAAGCAACTTCAGCTCTGGATACGGAAAGTGAAAAGGTACAATTATAAGTAGATTAAAGGTAGATATCAATCACTTCGTTAAATGCGCGTTGTTGAAGCTGGGTTTTAAAGAACAACAGTTTCTGCGAATAGTAGTGGTTGATGATCGAATAGAATCGGGAATGTTTAATACAAACGTGGAAAGTTTAATGTTCCTGATAAACATGAGTTTCCCAAACGTGCCATTAGGTTGAGGATACCAGCACTGCATCAAAAATTTCAGCTTTTATTCGGAACAGGATTCTAGGATTTTTAGTCTGCATTAGATTTTTTTTTTTAGATTTAACTATTTCAGTTAACTTTTTTGCACATCCTGTCACGTATTCTTGTACATTTCACGCATTTTTGGTCTGATTTCAGGTCGTACAAGAAGCATTGGACAGAGCTCAGCAGGGTAGAACAAGTATAGTAATAGCTCATAGACTTTCCACAATACAGAACGCAGATGTTATTGCTGTTATACATCATGGAAAAGTTATAGAATTGGGAACTCATTCTGAACTCATTGAACTCAAAGGAAAATACTACAAACTCCATAACACTCAAAAGGGCAGGAAGTGAGATTACTCGACTAGTGACGGCCAAAACAGATTAAACAGCAGAACCTGCTTTGAGAGGCCACCCTTACTCAAAGTAAAGTGGCCGTAAATGACAGGTGGCCTCATAAAGTAGTGATTATTTTAATGATTTTTCTATGAGAAAAAAACTAGAAACAAATCCACATTTTGACCGTAAATGCCATGTGGCCGCTCAAATCAGTGGCTTGTTCAAGCAGGTTCTACTGTACCTTCGACATAATGTCAATTGTATTGGGTATGATAGCTACACTACGAATCACATGCTAACTTGAAAGGGATCAATCAGTGTTTCATGGTGAAGAGATGATGGCGTAAGGATCGCTGTTACAAGTTTTTTAATTTAAAAAAAAAGGGATATATTGTAAGATATCGTATTTTATAAATACCTCGATATTCAGCGCTTATTCGTAACCCTTAACGCATGTGCAGTTACATTCTAATGCCACTTCTTTAGCGTTAGACTTATAAGCTTAACATTACAGCGTTAGCGTCAGTGTGTTAATGACATTAATGACGGTGCGTTAAAGTTTATGAAAACGTACTGATTGTTTCTGCTACTTTTTACGTCTGGGGGACGTTTTGGAACAGAAAAGCCGTAAATGACATTTTCGTACAAAGCAGTGTACCATGCTGTTGTAACCCTAGAAATACATGATGTGGCTTTCTAGCAAATTTAAACCCATACTAATTGAAGTCAGTTACCAGTACACCCAGTGTGTCAAAGTATCGCAGTCGCAGTAAAAGTTTGGACCAAGAGAAAGAAAATTTACCTCAACTTTTAAATTACAATTTTATTTGTAAGCACCTCGTTTGCACATGACTCACCAGGCCATGTATTTCAGAACTGTTTGAGAACCATACTACACATTTATTTTAAGGTTTAAAGTAGGGTTTTGAACTAGCGTACAATTATCAAGATATCTAGATGGATTGAAGACATCTAGATAATTAGATAAGGACTGAAAATATCTAGATGAAACAGATATCTGCATTTACATATTAAACAGATTGTCAGCCAACAATTGTTGCAATTCACAAATGTGTAAGTAAATCTGAAATTAAGCAAAGCAAAATTAAGCCGTGTAAGCAAGGTAAACCATTTCCATGCCTAATTTCGCCTTTAGGATTCACAAACAACACTCTCAAGCAAAGGTGAAATTTTATGTAACCTTGCTCTCCATTGGTCAATACTGATAGTAAGCTTAATTTCATGTGTGAAATTAAGAACATGTGAAAAATTTTAAGCAGCCATGTACCATGCTTAAGAGATATCTTTGCTTAATGTTTTGTGGTTTACAAAATTACAAATTACTCCGTAAATAAGCACAAGCAAAAGAAATTTGTGTTAAATTTCCATTTGTGAATTGCAGCAAATAATTAATTTAGATTAATAATAGTTGAACATCACTTGGGCTATCCAGTTAGTGGCAGTTACACGTGCAACACGCATTGTGCTAATGAATAACCAGCTTAAGTAGAAATTTGTATTGTTTTACTGTTATTATGTCAAATATGGCCTAAACTAACGACTTTATAAACGTGATAGCAGTTTGTGTAAGACATGAAACAACTTTAATTTTGAATTATTGTGGTACTATAAGGTAATAAAAAATTCAAAATATTACCAGATGGGAATGTTAGTATACAATTTATTAAGATTTATGGCAAATGTATTCATTATATTTTGCCAGACAATTTTCCTTCATATTATTTAAACTCCAGGAAAAATATCTGGTTAAAAAGATAATTATCAATGTTTTAGCAGACATCTAGATATCTGTAAAATTAAAAAGCTCAAACCCCTATTTTAAAGTATGTCTATATGAGATCTAATGGTATTATCGTTTAGTGTACCTCAATAAAGAGTCGACGGCAATGTTTGTTGTCGGTCCATGTGGTATGCACATCTGTAAATCTCTGTACCATTTAATCATAATCAACGAATTACTGTCGTAATAGAAGGAGAGAATCTCAGTCCTTTGCGCCGAAAATCTCACCAGATTCTTATTCCTGCAAACGTCTGTAGTTAAATGTAAATACACGTGTATTTGGTACACTTTACTTTTGTACCGTTAGATATTGTGATATTTGTAAATAAAAAGAAGGAATATATATGATAGTGTAATATATTTTACCTGAAATATCCTCAATTTTACGTAAAATCATTCCAATATAATTTTATAACAAAAAAAGAAGTTTTAAAGGAACTCAGTAGTGAAATAGTTCATTAATGCCTTAAGATAATCTTTGCCTACTTTTCTGTTAAAGAGGGGTACTCTTTTGCTGGAGAGATAATATAACTTGTTGCCAAGGCTTATGTGCCTTTTGTTACATAGATCTATTGGTGCTTGTATAGGACATTTTAAGAGACAAAATTCAGGTACGGGAAAGTATTAAACTGAATTATTGTACATATGGAAACTTCGGGTACACAAAGTGATATTGTTGTTCAGAATTGAGGTATTAAGATTCTGTATGATATATTTATCCAAGTTAAAAATTGATGCTCAAAATGTGCATGATCACACTCATTAGTGTATTTGGTGTTAATTATTATCACTGGATGATTTTAAACATATTCATGAAGAATTTTTATCCGAACAGCTCGAAGAACTCAACATACACTAACAACACACCATCAGTATGAAATTACATGTAGAACGTATTACATTTAGTTAATTAAATGTTTAGTCAAAGCCTAATATGCTGATTGTAACACTAAATCTACATTGGGTGCAGGCATATGCATGCCGATTTTTTTTATTTAATTGTTTGGATTACGTGCCCCACCGCACTTTGAAATCAAGATTTAAAATAAAATTCATTTGGCCACTGAAACACATTTTGTATGGCGAAATACTGTTGCCTCAGACGCAATCCCTTTGGAGTTCATCGGGAAAAATCTTAATTTTATTGACATTTATGAACAGTTTGCCTTTTTAGGGGCCAAGTTCCAATTTTTCACTTTGAAAATCCTGCCAGTGCAATGTAATCCAAATGATTTTTGTCTCTTTGGCATAATTGCCAAAGAGCCTACAGAATCATGAATTGTCCGGCGTCGTTGTCGTCATTGTCGTCCTGCGTCATCTGTGCACAGCTGCCCTGAGCACACTATTGATCATAGAGACTTCATATTTTACACACACATGCACC
>JBCAUI010006305.1:0-10174 GCA_038406195.1 Haplosyllis anthogorgicola
TCCCTCATGTTATTCCAATACGAATTGTGAAGATGACCCGTTACCATCTATTTGAAATAAAAAGCCACTTCACGACATAAAGAATGATAAATACATTACACCTTCAGGTGGGTTACATTGTTACATTTGTGTTATTGTATTTTTTCAGACACGACATAAGAAGGAAAATAGTTGAAAGAAACAAATATTTTCAAAGAAAGCAGCATTAAAGAAGGTAAGAACAATTTCCTCTTGAACCACATCTCATTGAAGCGGTCTTCTTTATTACGTTTGTGTATCAGCAATTAATTAGAAAGCATTTTTAATTAGAACTTGTGCGTAGAACTTGTTCCACTAAGGATCTCGATAGTTTGCTGAAATTCTTTTCATACGCGCATTCCTCGCTGATATAATTATGCGAATAACGAGAATAGGGATTTGTGGATCTTTCGCATGTAAAAATCATAATCTATTTTAACTTGATTACCTTTACGCGACGGACATACCCAGACACACTGGTGATAGGGCAGCTGCTCTTGCCCACGCTTGTCGCACACATGGGTCATGCATAGGTAAGACAGCCGAACAGCAGCTACCTAGAGCGGGAAACGGGACTACACAACACACTAGACATAAATTGAAGGGTAAACAAGCTACAGCCTTATATTTAACAAGTAATGGCTTTGTGCTAAAACTACCCGGGCCAGCAACCCCTTCGCAGCATGTCATGTATGGGAGCGACACTTCAAAGACGTAAACTGAAAGTGATGAGTGGCTATATTCCTCATCCCTTTACCCTGTTTAAAGCACCTTTTGTCAGATACTTGCCGTGCTAAAAAGGTTAAGCTTTACATCAAAATACAACACAAAGTTTTAAAATGTTTCTGAACCCTTAGTGGGAGAAGCCTATCTCAACTTACAAACGGATTGTCGAAGGAAGTAGCATGTTTGTATGTAACATTAATATCCGCGGTTAATCTAGCAGTTCGAGATTTATGAAGAATTTACGAATTAATCCTGAAGCTATTTGACCTATAGATTCAGCTGATGTTCTGTAACCGTTTTCCTACAGTAAATAATATCTGCTGTAAGTAGTCATCTGTAGCCTGAAAACATTGGAATAATAGTTTTTACCAGTTCTTCTCCCGGCACCATTTTGCACAAGTTGCACAAGGGTAAAACAAACTTTGTCAATTATTTATGTTACACGCACAATTACATTTGGTTAATTTTGCAGGATAGATTAAGTGCACTGAAAAGAGTGAGATGGAGATGGTGCATAAGAAATTACTGAAATTTGTGTAAATTTCCTTGAGCAGTTTGTTTTCAAAACTTTGCTGTCTTTGTGCTTTGATTTTCTGTCGTAGCAGCCGAAGATTATTGCTCACACACAGGACCAAAAGGCAAGATGAGAAAAAGACTGACAAACTTGAAGACAAAAGGAAGAAATGACAGGAAAAATATTAAACAGACAGGGAAATACAATATGTCTGCAAGAACGAAAAGAAAAATGCCAGTAGACAAAGTCATTGAAATGTAGATCCAGTTTTAGGTTCTGCCAAGAGCTGCTGTGTAAAGTAATTGATAATTTTACGCGCAAATTGCTATTGGCACTACCTATCTGAAGGAAAAGGGAACGCACAGTTTCCACAGAACTCTTTGGGGGTGAGGTTGATGTGTTTATTTCAGTCCCACTCAAGCGGAAGACTCTGTACTTGTATATTGGTAGACTCCTTCCATTTGTTATCTTTGCGCCACAGATCAAAGAAACAGCGAACAACAAGAGGTAAGCTGCTGGTTTCTAGTGAAGTCAGGGTGGTGAAACGGACCCACTCGAAAGTTTTAATACTACAGATATTTATTAATTTCTCTTAAAGTATTCCTTTTAATATCTGCATCACATCTTTGGAGATAGCGATAAAACTGTCGCTATCTCCAATCATGTAATGCAAATGTGAAAGAAACATTGAATGATATTTAAATAGAAGGAATTTATTATCGTAATAACTATGTACCTCATGTATCAATGCAATACTTTAAGAGAAATCAATAAATATCTGAAGGAGCTATCTTCACGCTACATTTCTTTGTAGGCCATTAGAAACACGTACTTTGATAAGTTAGTTGATACATGCTAAGCTGTATTTGATGGGCATCTATTACTTAATATAATAAAGAGGTAGTCTGGTACTTATGTTGGTGTTAGCGTAAAGGGTCACAGTAATCAGGTTGAGATTATTGTGTAATTAACCAGGTTAAACGATAACATATCAGCTGCTAACATATCTTGTTTGCTAACTGAGGAAATTAGACTACTACACAAGCAGAAGACAACACATGCTATAAAATGCTGGAAAAAAAAACATTACAGAAATCAAGAGAGGAAATGCTTACTTATGCTGCATTATTTTGGAAACAATAGAATCCAATACTTAAATTATATGGTTAAGTAATACAAATCTAGCTCTGGTGCTCGAGTACCCATTGATACAAATAGCCTGTAGGAATGAATAGACCAATAGCCCAAGGTGCGACACTATAACTACCCATGTTACCAGAAAAAAACAAGTGCACCTATTAAAATTAGGGCAATTTAGCTGCATGCTGAAAATATTCTTTATATTAAAGAAAAAATAGTTCGAAATTTCCCTCAAGACATTGCCTTTTTATTTAAAACACATTTAGATGTACTTTATGGAGTTAGTAAACGGTGCTCTGTAATTTTGTATAATTTAAGTCACAAATTCCATTTGCAGTCACCAAAGTTTATATTTGCATACATCTTTGATCTTGAGATCGAATGCTTGGTAACTGCTGAAATAAATTCATCTGTAGTCAATTATGTTAATGGATTCCCCCTTTTTTGGAACACAATTTCTTAAATTGATTTTATTTTACCGAAATAGGATTCCATGCTGAATTTTTCACCTATTTTCCCACAATTAAGGGTCGTGAACAGACATTTCAATTCCTGTCTCTAATCTTAAAATACAGAACTTTAAAGAAATTTTGGAAAAACAAATCCCAGCTCAACTTGGTGGTTCCACCATCTCATCAACGCCATAATGTTTAATTCCCCGAGGGTTCAAGTGGTTTACACTGTGGGCAAAATATAATTACGTACTGGCCAAATGGAAGATGCTAAATGTCAACAGATTGATATTTGACCGTGAAGAAAATGTTCCATTTTGGAAAGACAATGTTCCGAACATTCCATCATCATATTCACCTTTTGACTTTGTAATGACAAATATTTGCAGAGCCTGAATGTACTTGAAGGATTCTGTTGTTTCCCTGACGTGTAAGTAATTGTGTCTCAGGATGAGCAAATGTCTGGAGATAGCATCCTTTATTGACATGTAGTTGTGAAGCTGATTACTTACAGTTTAGAATATGTGACTTATTTTAAAGTGTAATATACAAAAATTGCCGACACTTAGTTACTTTCTTTTTGATATTTTCGCTGAGATATGTTAACAGACAATATTGTATTGAAGATAAAATGAAACCATGTCACTTTTTATGTGACCAGTATGCCAGTAAACACACCGATACTTTCTCTTTGCGTAAAGCGGCCAGCCGTGCCACAGGTTTTTCTACTGAGTATCTGTGCACACAATTAGCAGTAAGGTTTACTGAGCCAAAGTCGCCAGTATATATGATTAACATATATGCTTCACATGCCATTATCAAGACAGTACTGTATATTTTTCAAAACCAACAATTTAACCTTCAAATGACCTTGACCTGTATTTTGACTTTGCCTTTGAGTATTGCTCACAGATATTAGAACATATATTGGCAGATAACAGTCAACATTGGACATGTTTTAGTCCTGTGAACTTGAACTTAACCCAATGACCTTGGTACTCAAACTTGATCTAGATAGTTTATGAAATGATCAAACTAACTCTGACATTGAATTACCGTACCATTGACTCACATTTTTCTGTAATTGCTTACAAGTGAAGTTATTGTGGAAAATGGATATTCCGCCACATAGAAATGGTGTCCCACTGTACCAAACATTAAGTTCCTAGGTTAATCCGTTCTAAAGTTATAGCCTGAAAAAAAGACGAACAGAAAGACTCACAGACAGACGAGACTGAAAACATTATCTTCCCGCATACGCAGGCGGTAACTATCAGTTTCTGGTCTCATCTTCCTAATGGTGGTTTTCAATACTCTTTATGTTTTGTGCCCTTGACTTACTGTTGTTGGATCTGGGTTTTTGCTTTGATAAAATCTTTGAAAAGTATGTAAAAGAAACTGTACTGTGTAAACTACCGAAAGGTCGTTGTTTGTACAAGGTTAACAATCAGGGTAAACATAGTTCATGATCCAAAACCGTATAGATTGCCTAGTTTGTCTGTATCAGTGCAATCAGGTTGTCACACTTGTATCCAATACCATTATTGTTGAGCTGAATGCCCTCTATCGGGCATTCAGCTATCTGTTTTCACGAGATTTTTGCGTTGATTTCCCTGGCTAGATGCCAAACCCCAGTGTGTGTGGCCATCATATGACAGACAAAATGGCGGCATTGGTAGCCGACAGGTTATCTCCTCGTGTTGTTTGTTTGTTGACCAACCGTAAAAATAAGTGGTTTCGATTTCAACGTTTTAGAAGCCTTTGTGTTATTCAGTAACCGATTCTTTGTTTCGTCAAGCACGATTCGGTACCTTTGCCTTGTTTCTTTATTTTATCTAGAACATTAATATTTCATCCAAAAATAAAGAACATTGACGATTTTTTTAAATAGTCATAATGACAGATCTTTAAAATTTAATTATTTAGTTTAGAGGTTATATTAACGATACAAATATATTGAACAAATATACTTCAGAATTCAAAGATTTGTTTTATTTCTAGTATTCTATATTTTTACATTTGTTGCGAAGTTTTCATGGTTTGTATGGGCAATTTGTTGACCAGGGTTGTCAATGAGGTTAACATTGTACATAGAGAACTGTCAGACAGTCAGAGGTTTTTGTATTGATCCGCAGTGAACGATGTCTAAACAGAGTTGTAGGGTAAGGAAGGTGTTATAACAACCGTACTGTGTGAGGCAAGATAAACCAATCTGTGTTTCAAGAGGCCGAAGCTGTATCTGTGAAGGACCTGGGAATTTGTGTAAAAATCTTGTAATGCGAAGAAAAGGTTTTTTAATGAAATTTATGTGTCGGAAGGATGTTTCAAACAGTAAAAGTTTATTTTGTAATTCGCAGATAAGTCCTGTTCCACCGTGAACCGCGTGACTCAGTTGGTGGCATGTTGTTTGTTCTGATTGGGAGGTTGTGGGTGAACGGTCCCGTTTATCGTAATTCAGTGTTACTTTGAATATAGATCCGCCTTCGGAGCCTTAGCACCGAGGTACAATTAACTGCCACTATGAAGCAGCACTAGTATGTGTGCAGTATAGCATGCGCAGCAGTTTAACCAATAGCAGCTCAGCTTAACTGAGACGCTCTAGCGCTTGAGCACCCACCAATGAGCACCAAGATATGTAGTGTATAAAACCCACTGCAAAGCAGCTCCAAAAAGAAGTTTTTGGTTATTCAGTTTATTCAAGTGATCCAGTTAATTATTCGTTATTCAGTTAGATTGAACCTTTGACTCTTGTAAGTTGATTCCGATATTTTATGAACTTAGAATATTTTGTGCAACCAAACCAACTGTATGCATATAGCAATAAAAGGACTTGCAATCCAACAGAGAATGGACTGAGAACTCTTGTTGTAATGTGTCACGCAAAACACATGTAATGTGCAACTGTAACATCATAAAGGAAAAGAGATTTCGCAACTTCACCGGCATAAGAACCTTAACAATCTGTGAACACATAAGTGCCAGCAAGGTACAGGACATTCCCCTAGCCAAGCACACACATAGCCAACGATGTTTATTGCTTGCAACAGCAGAAAACCTCAGGCGAGCTCTCTCGGTGCCACATCCCCATATCGAAAGCACAGGGGGCACGCCCATGGGTTCGCTGTACTGTCTTAACCTCTCGTGCGCCAGAGGGATTTTTATGCATACTGCCCTACGCCAATGTCGACTTATGTCATGATGTCCTAAAACTTAAATATACTGTAGATGGCAGTATGTCCTAGATGCAAGTTTCAAAACTTTTTCACAAGTTCATTGGGATGAAACTAGTGTTAGCTTTGGGATTTTGAGTATGCAACATTTGTTTACAAATGTGTGAAAGGCATTTGAAGAAAGTAGGTCATCTTGCCTCTGTGTACTTAAATTTTTTCCGGAAACGCGACAATTGTCGACATTGGCACATGAAAGTCTAAGGTGTTACGTGTGTTATCCTGCCAACAGAACGTGAATTGACCCACAGAAAGTTTGGCTTGTCTGCTGGGTGTCAAGGCAACAATAACTGTTGTAAAGCAATGTTGCATATGTATTTGCTGCGCTTTTTTGCATTGAAAGAAAACAGAGTTACTGTTAATCTTGTCTTCCTATGACAGGTCATTTGAGTTCCTGACCTGGAATTAAAAATGCAAATTACAGGTGATGTATGATTTTATATCAAGAGCGTGTTGACATTGGCGGCAACATTACCTGAGAAAAATTGTTTAGTTCTCGAAATTAGGCAATTTAACGCAACTGCAATTTCACAGAAGGTCTCAAGGATGAAGATCATACTAATAACAAATATACGACCCAAAATTTGTCACGTTGGTGACAGGCAAAGGATCATGGGATGCCACCTCATCAACATAATTTATGACTTTCTCTCTGTCTCTTGGCTGTGGGGTGAGAACTTTATGAACATTTGTTTTAAGGGGGGGGACTTTATGCTGAATATTTGTTTTGGGGGGAATATGGGGGCATGTTTTCCCGTCCAATGGACGGGTTCCATCTAGTAACTGCAAAAGGATAGATATCTAAATTTATGAAGTGTGAAGCCACGGAATTAACAAAGGTAACATGTAAATTTATAATCTTAAATATTATATCTTAATTTATATTGAATTATAAGACATTCACTGCAATGGTTTGTTGTATTTTTCAAAGACGTACTGTCGAGTTACGTTTTATCAAAATTAATAGATTGCCCAGTAAATGTTGTACATGCGTCCAAACCCAATACGGAAATAAAGGATTTATTTTCCTTTACGAATAATGAATTGTTCCCTAAGGAGGAAATGCGAGGTTCAAAATATTGATGACTGAGAAATGACTTACATTGGGTCAGATGTGAGTATTGTTGAATTGTTAATAACATGTCCGACATGTTGCTATTCACAGCATATTTGTCAAGATGACATTGTCCATGTAGACAGAAGTCCCACTGTAGAAATAAATGAATAATAAGAAATATGAAAGTATTAATAAATTCAATCTGTAATAAATATTTTTCCATGATCTCTAAATATAATAATTGCATAACAACGTAACAGGTACAGAGTACAGTTTTTATATCTGAGGTAACAGATCAGATTGTTTAAGCCGAAATTTAAAAGTTCAACTAATTTCTAGAAAATCAATGTCTTATGATGAGCTACAATCTAGACATTATTTGAAATAGCAACACTTGAAAATTGCTTAATGTTTTGCAGACATAAATCTGAATATATTGCGACTGGATGCCATGGTAATTTTATTCATGCGATTATTTCTTAGAAAAAAATATGTTTGGAACTTCTGACTGGTACACAGAAGCTTTTGTGATTACTAGTACAAAAGCTTTAAAACGTGTTTCTGTTAATTTCTTATATTTTTTTACTCTCGCTTTACAGTGCATTTGCAAAATTAAAAAACAATTGTTGTGTTTAAATATTTTAACTGGTTTGTTTTATTTATTCAAAAGGAAATTTTACGATCAAGTTTTTGCGCATGAAAAGTTAATTGTAAACTAAGCGTCCGGGTCCTGAATGAGACAAGTCTATTGGTTCAGTTACATCTTTAAGTACGTGATGCTTGAAATCTAACTTTGGCTCGAATGATGATTTTCCAGCTCAAAACATCGTTTTGACTTGTTCTGAGGCAATTTTGTACATTTTTCAATTTTTGACCATCTCACCTTAACCCTTTGATACCTAGGGCAGTGCTGTGCTTGCCTAGCCCCCTGGGTCATATTTGGACCCTGGAGGACCCTCAGGACCATATTAAGCCCAAAAGTGAGGTTTTAGAAGTAAGCGTAAATGGACTGGGATTTAAATTTTTTTGTGCCCTCCCCCCTAAATAGGGATTAACTGGGGTCACAGGGGGCAGCACCCCCTTATCTCCAAGCAAAATCTGATGTTTTCAAATCTTTGAGCATGTAAATCTAGAGGTATTTACAACTTGGAATTGGCTCATGGTCAACACAGCAGAGGACCACCCTCACTAACTGCCTGGCACCAAATAAGGTCCCTGTCAGTGAAAACACTAACACAAGTAACAATTAAAGTTACTCTTTTGAGGTAAATTTGGGAAAAATCAAGGGTGTAAGCCATCTTTAAACAAGTGTAGTGGCCATCTGGTGACCAGCTCACAAACCAAACCTGGTGCAGTTGAAAGCTCTATGTGTAACCTTCTGACCCACACTTAATACATAATTCTCATAACATAATTTAATGGTGACCACTGTCTCCAATTAGCATGCCCCCATTTCCTCTCTTAAAAAGCACTATTTTGCAGGACCCTATATGGTATCGAAAGGGTTAATTCTTAAGGATTTCTTAAGGATTTTATTTGGATCTTTTAAAAGAATTAAGGCGTAACTTTTCTTCCTGGTAAGCGGCTTAATCAGTCAACTTTTTTCTCGTAGAAATTTTTTACAATCCGAATATAACAGGACTAATTTTTCATGTTTTTTTTAAAACTCAGTTTATGTATATAATTACTCTGTAAAATGGTATTGATGACAGTGCTTTAACAAATATGTTGGGGTTGAATGATTTGTGTACATACACACATACACATACATACATGAATGCACATGTAAGTTATGTAATATCATATTTATTAAAAATACTGATGATATCATTTTTATGCAAAATTCCCGAATAAATACAAGTAAATTTTAATGAATAGCACATAAATAGCAACTGTAAGCTCCTATAAGAAGAAGAAACCGTAACAGCCTTAATAGGTCACTATCCCACTTTAAATAAGGACCTATTGTCATGTTTAATGTTAGCCTCAGCAAGCGTGCTGTAAAGCATTCCACACTAATTAAAGATGAACAGTGAGGAAGTAAGCACGCAAATTAAAGCTATGCCTTGCCAAATGCTTTAAATGACAAAAGTCCACCAAAATCATAATGCATTGATTTTGATACGTGCAAGGTAAAGTTAAATGTACACTGAACTAATATTGATGACCTGTACTTGACATTTGTGTATTCCTCATCTTTGTTTAACTATACATCAGTGATTTCCAATTCCCCATGCATCAACATAGCGCTACATGAGAACCTTGCAAGCATGTATCTTTTTACATGTTAAATTAAACATGTATTGCTGAAATTTTAATATTTCTTTGATCAGGTCTTCATGTAGGCTTTCACCAAAATATGACTTTTTATTTGTGCACATGCAACATTACTGAGTTATGAATGATAAAGGGTTCACCTGCGTATCTATCAGTTATTTATTCCCACATGTAACCTAATTCCTAGAATAATATCCACATAGATTCATATTGAACATAACATTGGTGGAGATTGCTTTATCTTTGGAGCACGAGCAAATCTCAATGCACACGATACCAGAATTGTTTAATATTAATTACTTTAGTTCTGAACTTATAGTGAGTGAGTGTAGCTCAGGAAATGATTTCTTATCTGGAAGCTCTAGTGGTTTAGAACAAAGGTATATGATAACGATGTGATAATTCATGTATTATGCATTTCATTACTGGTAAGTATTGTTTTGACGTCGTAATATTCGTAATTGTAATCTGGTTTCTTAAAGTCAGCTTCAAGTGTCATCTGGCTCCAAATACATATTCGGCCTGAAAGGTAGTGTCACTCTGTAAAAATGTGTAGACAGATTTTGTAGTTCACCTGCATGGTCTTGTGGATCCAGCTGCTGAGGATGAGTGCTCTGTTTTCTGAGAGCAGAAATGGGTAGGCACTATCTAGCGGGTATAAATATTGCGATTGAACAACCTTTCACTTTTTGAGCTGAATGCCCTCTATCGGGCATTCAGCTTTCTGTTTTCACCAGATTCTTGCTTTGATTTCTGACCTGAT
>JBCAUI010006316.1:0-10173 GCA_038406195.1 Haplosyllis anthogorgicola
GATGCAGGAATCTTTTAAGGTAATAAAAGCTGGAAAGCAAATTAAAATCAGAGTCTGAGTGCACTACTTACAAACTCAATGAGTTGATAGCAGTGTGTGATTTGAAACTTAAAGTTGATACAACAATACAGACTGACTACTCTTAGAGATATTTTGACATTAATATAGTTTCAAGATTGCACCGCTACAACGCAACAGAAGGACAGTAACCGCCGCATTAGTGACTGAAACCAGTGGGACTGTAATTAATGACGGGAGGAAATATTCTATGGGCAACCAAAAGAAATAGTTGATTTATTCCACCTACATACGCATATGGTATCAAATTGTATTGAAGAGTCTTTTTCCCATAATAAGCGGAAAATTTTGTATTGATCGACAAATATACAGACAAATTTTAAACGTTGTTCTTGATGAGCATAAAAAGAGCATATTCCTTGCAATTACTCAATAAAATTAAGAGTTCTACTCTTTGGATATTTCTAGTTTAATTCGGAAAACATGTCGTGACTGATTATGAGTCAGTCATATTGATGCGGCTTCTATTTAGAATGAGCGGCTTTCTTATTTCTTATATTATTGTTCTAAAGACACTTATTGTGTCTTAAACTATTCTGCTAAGTGATGTGGCTAGTACCTCTCCTTTACTGATGTTGTGTGTGTCCAGGAACATCACTAGATGGCAAAGCACTTTTAACCAGTGACAAGGAAGTCCAATTGTTTACACTAATTGTTTATTATGCATATATGTATGTTGTATATAAATCCAATAAAAAAGTACAAAGAGTTAAATCACTTCCAGTAGCTTGTCCAGTTATAACCTTTCTCATAGGTTTAAAACCCTTAAACTGTGACCTGAGCTTATACAAATGCCACAAAGAGAACCCAATAATTACAAACCAAATCAACATGCAAATGATCAATACAGCTAGTAGTGTGTTTGGATTCACACTCCATGGATAGTCATAATCTATCTGACCGATTGTTTTATTGAGATGTTCAACAGTCATGGGTGGTAAGGATGCTAGTTTCAGGCCTAGCTTTGCTTTTTCTTCTGGGGCCAATTGCTCAAATTTTAACTGGTTCCAAATGCCATAACCAGACATATTTTGGTATTTGGCATTAAAGTCCAAAAAGAAATAAGTTCTTTCAGTGGTGTCATAGGTGCTGGTTAGTTCTGATTTGGCTGGAATATTGATAGTTTTACTGAAGCCTTCACAGCCATTTCCTACATATATTAGTTTTAAAGGTGGTGTTATTTCTTCTACATGTGTTTCAGTAAGGCATGTCATGTCTTACCTTTAACAGAATGTCTTGCAACATATCAGGTGGTAAGACCATAGGGTTGACTAAGTGACTGGCTAAGACTCACATGTATTCATACAATTTGTCTACATTCTCTTGTAAAGTCATTATGCCTGTAGTCAATTGTGTTATACCTGTTCTAGCACCCATATTGTTATGAATAATTGTCCTCATGTATGAAATATAGTACAGGCTTTTAACTAGGGTCTTGTTTATCTCCAATAGTCTTAGATCCATATCATAAAGGACTTTATCATGCAACATGACTTGAGTCGCTGTAAGGTTTAAGTATGAAGCTATCTCCATAATTTGTTTTTATTGTAAGATATTCTGTTGTTGAAGATCATTCAAATTTTCTTTAATTTTAGCTATTTTGGTATTAGAATATACTCCCCAACCCATAATCCATGTCATTAGTCCAAATCGTTTTTGTCTTGACAAATGCCTGTGTAGTTTGGGATTCATTTCTTTGAGAATTGTTAACAAATTCTCTAGAAAGTGTGCCTCTGCAAAGGTTATTCCAGATTACTGTCCTCATCCAGTGTATGGTCATTTCTTACTTTGCTTCAGGGGTCTACTAGCTCTTTTAATTCTATGTTCACTTGTTGGGTGAAATTTCATATGATCTATAGCAGTTAAAAACCTAGCATACACACTATGATAGAGAGATCTTAGATAACTCAATTCCCCTTTTATTTGTAAGAATTGATTTGCTGCTCTACATTCCCAGGTACCAGTATTTTTACAGGAATATAGATTCATCTCTTGCAATGTATAGTCTTTTGTTTTTTCTGCCTTTTCTCCTGGTTTGCCTACATCATATAAGTCTCCTACAAATTGTGGGTCATCAAAGTTAGTGGCAAAATCCTTTAAATACTTATAAAAGGTTTCAAAAGACTTCACATATGGTTCAAGGTGTATGTAACTTGTTATTTTATAAGTAGATCTACTGAGTTTTATGTTTTTCAGTGGTTCAAAAATAACTGGTTCAGTCTGTTTCCCTTTCATAACTCTCTTACTAAGGTTTTGTTCATCCCTTCCTTTATCTAGTTTAGGATGTATGGTAGAATGGATGGTATATGTTTGTGAATTTTTAATATACCAGGTTGTTATAATAACCCATAATAGAAACCAGCCCACTCTATGTTGTGGTCTAAGTTCCTGTAAAACATGAGAAAAGTAAATTAATTTCTTTTTTTATAAAACAATCATTATTCCCATCACACAGTGGGTCTTATACGTTCATACCTTTTCAAAGGAAAATCTTGTTTCTTTGGGATTTTTATGATGTCATAGTTGAAGCACATGTCATGCATGCAGTTGTGGCAATGATCTTGTATGGTGAGCATGTAAAAATATTTAATAACTCTAAAATTTTCATTTTATACCTGATAATGTTATTTGGTCTATTAAATTTTATTATATTTATCTGGCTAACCATTTTAACTTTCTCTCTAGCATGTCATGTTGTTGGAGTGGGAAGATGGTCTCTCCCTGTTGCAGTGAAAATGAGATGGCTTCCAATCAAGATCCAGATGAAAGGTAATAAGGATTTTCTTTCATTCTCTCTTTTCTTTTCAACAACAGTGACTATACATTTTTATTTCCTATAACTGAGTACATTAATGTGGTCAATTATTTTAAATAAATATCTCCTTTTTGTTTTTTAATTTTAGTACTTCCTTGGTGAGGGTCATAACTCCAAAACCAACCCCAGATGTGTGTGCTTCCTGCACAAAGTTCTTAAAGAAGGAAGACATTTCCAGTCCAGGTGTAGGCATGAGCTATGAGATGCTACAATATATGTAGTCTTTCATTGTGAAAGAATTATGGGAATGCAATGTTTGTCTACTACAAACAGGCTCGGTTGTGAAATATTATGAGCACAGGGGCTCTCATGGATACATTCCATTGTTTAAATGTGCCAAGTGTGACTGTATTTTTATATGTCGCAGTGCACTTTGGTTTCATCAGAAAGAGTCTCACAGACTAGTATTGTGAATGACAAAGAGTGAAGGTTCTTATTTTATTTCAAAGACTTCCCTGGAGAACTGTTAATTTTCTTTTATTAAGATAATTTTTTATTATTTCCTAAAGTTGTGAAGTTTTGCTTCAGCTGAATAAATGCATATACACTGTATGTTATTTGTATTATTTTTCTTGTTAAAGTAGGAATTTATACTTTAAATTGCAAACGAATTTCAAGCCAAATACGAAATTTTCTTAATTGTTCAGATGTATGTATAGCAATCTTCACTTCCATCACATGGCAAATCTAATCTTTCTTAATTACTAGGTGGAACCTGTGCTTCACACAGTTATGGCATGCCAGCATCTGCTCTGGGTGAATAACTTACAATTTAAATCCACAAATATTGCCCATAAAATTAATGCATCCAAACTTTGAAGAGTAATATTTGATAAGTAGACATCACGGAGAGTTAATCTGCATATATATGTCATGGTGTCTGTATTTCCCAGCCCAGATCCATTCCTTTGGCTCATTCTGAGCAGGGAATTGGGGTTTTGCCACAGTTTCTGACTTGGACGGACCCAGGGACAGACCAAAGTTTGGGCCCATATGGACCCGGCACCATCCATGGTGCTGGGGTCTGTCTGGGTCCCTATCATTGCACATGTGTGGACATGGTGACATCACCATGGAACATAATGTACATTGTGATGTCATGATCAAGCATTCTGGTGATGATGTCATCATCCCTACATCACTTAGGTCTGCCCCCTTCCACTATTTAAGCAAGTAGCACCCTTGTATTGGGGATACTCATCCATGAGTGTCCATTGGGTAAACATCGTGCACTGTCCCCTGAGGTCTGTCTCTACAGGATGTTTCAATTGTATGACATCCATCTTATTCTTTTCATTGACCTATACACCATGCATGTAGGCCCAGATCCCATTGGGTCTGGACTCTTAAGTTTGTAGTAGTAGTATCGTTGACTGCCATGTCGAGGTCCAATAAAGCCTCAAAGTAAGCTGCTACAATGGGATTGCCAACTCTTTGAGATGGCTGGGGATAGAGACACAGCCTAATGACCTCTGTCTGCCACCATAACCATGAGGCCTGATAAGCATAGTGGCTCCCCACTACAGAAACTTGGCGTCCCTGGGTGGGCCAAGTCAGCCGAAGAGGTCAGGAACACCTTCCAGATTTGTGGCCACAGTTTCTGTGAGCCACCGTAGACTGTGATCTATGCCTTAATCTTTGTACAACTGAATAAGGTTGGACCCCAACATCCCTGGGGTGACTGGATACCTAAGGTAGTGTTAGGTGGCTAAGCCAGGGGCACTGACTGACTGTGTCTGGCAGAGTGGGACAATGACTAGTAGTAATTTCTTATTAATTGGGCCCCAGCACCCGTCTTAAACCCAACAAAGAATTGGCAGCATATCCAGCAGGATGAACCCTGATGGTTCACCATTGGACCAGTCCATGGAGGATCGTTGCCCCAGAGGTGAAGAGGCCACTACTGGGGACAATCTAGAAGAAACAGTGGTGGAACTCACCACCAAAGCACTTGTGGAGAAAAGAGTGGAGCGAACCGAAGTTCCAAAGGCTCCTGAAATGCCAGCGGAGGTCAACCAGAGGCTGAAACTCCTAACCAAGGGAAGGTCCCACCTATGGGGCTCCCCCAGAACCAATATGCACTTCGGGTAGCCATCTCGGAGCTGTTGGCAGACAGGGAGTTCCATCCCCCAGCCTGTCACCTATGGAACACAGAAGTACTGGAGGATCTTGTACGGACTGAGGTCCCAGAGGTATATGAGATCATGTTCCAGGACAATCAGACCACGATATTGTTCTTCGGGTGGAGGCTTGAATGAGAGGGACTCAATCTGGAGGATGCTGGCCATCTTTCAGCTAGACTGATGGCTGGCTACCAACACTGGATCGGGCACACTATTTCATTAAATGCTGTTTGAATACCTGTAATGGCCACCCAACAGCAGGTGGCCCATGCCACCAACCAAGCCCGAGATCAGGCTGAGCACCGAAAGAAAGCAGCCCAGGACTGGGCTGCCAATGCCAATGCAACTGCCTACACAGTGAGACAACCCCTCAGAGTACCAGGATCCCCACTCGGTATCCGGGGAAACCTCAACTCTGGAGAGGATGAAACTCTGGTAGGAGCTGATCTCCCTGACATTGCCCAGGACCATCTGGACAAGCTGGATTGGGAGATGGCTGACACTGGTGGGGCCCGTCCGGGCCCCTGCCAGAAGGCACTGGCCAGGAAGGGTGGGAAGCCCACACCAGTGATACCCCTGGCTGCGCCCAAGGGAGAATGGGACAGTCACCCCACATGAAAGGCTGGGCAGGGCCAAGAGGCTGGGAGGCATCCCAGATGCCAGCCATCACCAAGCCCCTCCCCATCACCCCAAAGGGGGGTGGAGGAAGTGATTCTGGTCACTCCTCTGTGTTAGGGGCTTCCTCCGTGAGCCGTCATTCTAACAGATGACAGAGAGATTGTGGGGAGTGCTGTGGACATTGTCAGAGCCTAAGCAGCAGCCGGGTCAGTATGGTCAAATTGGAAATGTTAACCACCGAGTGCGGGATCATGGAGTATTTGATTTGGAGGGGTCTGTCCAAACATGTCAGGAAACCGGTTTTAAATCCTCAGTGATATGGAGCCAGATACTGGGCTCCATAATGAAGATAAAGGTCATGGCTCAGATGCAGAATATCCATACGGTCAATGGCATGCTCGCATATCTCAATGGACTTTTCAAAATCTCGGGAGACTATGACTCTCTTATCCGGGACCTGTATGCGATGCACCAAGGGTCAAGAAAGTCCGTGGCAGTGTTTGCGGCCCAGCTGATGGATCAAATAGCCATAATCCAGGAGGGCCACCCAGATAAGTTGACGAAAGAAGACACCAACCAGATGGCCAAAGACCGACTCTATGGAGGCTTGAAGACTGAATTGAAGAATGCACTATCATAACTCTAAGATAGTCTTCCTGATTATACATATCAGGAGTTCCTTGAAATAATCTGCCAGAAGGAGATCAGTTGGGAGCAGCAGAGTACCCACTGGCAGCCAGATGCAGGCTACCATTGAAACAGTAACCAGGGGGACCATCGGCCCTATACGAGAGGCCACATGGCCTTGACTGCTGCCCTTCTCAGAACTTCCCATATGACTTCCAGATCAGAGACTGAGGAGGATACCAATGAAGGGAGCCTGGGGAGTATGGGATTCTCTGGGGTCAGTGCCCAACTCGCTGGAGTGATGGATCAGTATGAGGACAAGAAACGGCGGTGTTTCAATTGTGGGTCTATGGACCACCTGATCCGGGAATGTCCCAAGAAAGGGGGGGCCAAGAAGACGTTTTTAAATGGCAACAGGGGTCTGGGGAAGGGAGTGCAGACCCCACAGGGACAAGTTCCCCCATTCCCGGTTGAAGACCAAGCTGGGGGCCTGAGCCAAAGTTAAATTGGCATCGGGGAAAGACTCCCTACATCAATGAAGATGCTGTAGGATGATGGATGGGCACGGACAACATTGGCCATGTGGCGATTGATGGTGAATCTTGCTTCGCTGTGTTGGACACTGGAGTCACTGTCAATCTCATCACCCCAGGGTATGCGGCATCCTGTAACCTGAAGGTTTACCCACTCACCGACCTCGTGCACCAAGGGGAGTCTTCAATAGATGGGATCGGGGAAGCTAGTTTTAATGTAATAGGCTATGTCATCATCCGAGTGCAGGTGGATGGGGTGTCTGGGTACGATGAGGACATGGTGGCACTGGTGCTGCAGAATGATACAGACTTTGCACACCACATGCTGGTGTTACTTGGAACCCCCACCCTGGACCTGGTCATACAAGTCATCAGGGAGAGTGAGATAGATGCTTTGGCGGTGCCTTGTCAAAGTTGGGATGGAAGCTGAGGAGCCTTATCCCGAGGGAGAAAAAGTGGTCATTGAAGCTGACGGGGTACAAAGTATCTTGGACAGCACCCTAGTAGGAAGCCTGGGACAGGCTGAGATGTATGCCATCACCCTCAGTGAGACAACACAGGGGACTGAGAAGGAAGAGAATGACACCAGACCCTGAGGCTTACAGGTCTGAATGGCCAAGTACAAACCGGTGGAATTGATCGATTGGTGAGAAGCACAGAGGGACAACCCTCTCCTCAGCCGAGTCATTGAATGGGTATGGGGAGATAGGAGTATGACCCTGGTGAAGGCTCTAGGTCCTGAGGCCAGTTCCCCCAAAGGCTGAGAGATGAACCATCAGAGGGATCACCTTTGCATCCATAACGGATGCCTTTACGTGACCCATCATCCCAAGTGGTCTGCAGAGGTCTGGACACTCTTCATGGTACCCTCAGCTCACTGCCAGCAAGCCATAGATGGATGCCATAGAGAAACCAGACACCAGGGGTGGGATCGGATGCTGTCCTTACTCTGCGAACATTTCTGGTGGCCCAGACTGGTGACCCAAGCTAAGAAAGCAGTAAAAGGATGCCATCAATGCCTCAAGTTTGAAGCCCACAGTGTGCAGGCTCCACTGAATCTGATAGTCATGACAGCTCCAACAGAGCTGCTCCACATAGACTTCACAAGCATTGAGCGGCCAGTGCCACTCAACCAACAACCTAAGGTTGTTAATGTTTTGGTCTTCACAGACCATTTCACATGTTATGTGTTAGCCTTCATGACAAAGGACCAAAAATCCCGGACTGTAGTGGAAGTGCTTTACAAATATGTTATCACACTATTTGGATCCCTGGCACAAGTTTTGAGCAACCAGGGTATGTGTTTCATGGGGGCCATCATGGCTGAGCTATGCCACATGCTGGGAGTTCAACAGTGTAGAACCAGTCTGTACCATGCCCAGATGAATGGGCAGGTGGAACATATGCATCAGACCCTGTTGGCATGATTGGCAAACTGGACGCTGAGAAGAAACTGGGCTGGATGGATCATTTGGCTGAGGTGGTTCAAACCTACAACACCACCCATTCAGAGATTACGGGCTATAGTCCTTTATTCTTGATGTTCAGCCAGAGGCTGAGACTCCCACTGGACTTCTACTTCCCCACCATCCGAGCACGTTACAGAGCCCAGGCGTGTACTGGAGTATGTCGCAACCATCCAGGAGCACTTGAAGGTTGCCTTCGACCATGCTTGGGCAACTCAAACTGGAGAGGCAGCATGACAGAAACAGCTCTATAACAGAAATACAGGAGCTGCCATATTCAGACCCAGGGATGTGGTCTTACTGTGGATGGATGCTTTTACCGGGAAACAGAAAATCAAAGATAGATGGGGTAATACCCCATATACAATGGACAGCCAACTCACGGATGGCATCCCTGCATACTGAATCCAGGATGCAGCTGGAAATGACAAAACAGTGCACCACAATCGTCTTCTGTTTCTCTCCCCGAAGGGGGAAAGTGATGCTGTTCCACTAGGTGGAGGCATGCATGTCCGTAGCAGTCTCCACAGCTGAAAACCCCGGGGTGAACTATCTGATGAAGGATGAATGAGCAAAGCCATAAGAGATGAGTGGGAAAGCCCTGGTTCCTGGGACTCCTAGTACCGCACCCTGGGAGTGGATTCTCGGTAGACGCTGAGATGGATCGTGGACGTTCACATTACAGATGGAACCAGTCCTCCCAGACCCAGTCCTGGACCAGGCCAGTCAACAGTGTCCTGGCCACATACTGGGAGTCATGGCTGAGGTTGACATAGATTAAACTCACGCCCATTGGTTGGGATCATAACTGAAGTGCTAGTCACCTAGATAGGGGGAGGGGGGTAATCTGGATGGGGTCTGGGTTCTGCCACATCTGCTATGAATGATTCTCCCTAGATGGAGGGGATTGGTGCACGGAAACTTGGGATGGAATTGACTTGCGCTGGTGCCAGGAAGCACAGTGTATCTTAGTGGGGAAAGGCCCATACCCTGGGGAACACAAATGTTCCCATGGATGCCATGCAGAGCCCCCACCAGGGGCATGACAGTGACCACCAGGAAGGTGGGCATGGATGTGGATCCAGCCGGATCCTGGACCCTGTGTACATGCATACCCCATTCCATCACCCTTTGGGACTTACAGACCCAGATGTTTGATGGACTGACAGATCCATGGATCCAGATATTTCATGGGTCTACGGACCCAAATATTTGACGACGTTTGTTGTGTTGTGTACCATTGTTGTGTTGTTGGTACAAACGTTGAGATACAGATGTAGTTAATCATACATGTATTTACTGTTGTATTTATTGTTGTTTAGCTGTTTGCAATTATTTGAATTATACTCATATTTATTGTGTATGAATGCAGTAGTATCTACAAACATGTGGGGTGCAGATACATGTACAGATGGTAACATGGAAGAAGGATGAAGATGCCGGTTATATTTTGAACAACTTTATTTGATACAAAAATATAACTGGAACGTGAACTTGAGTAATATGAACACGAATGGCTGGACAGAGGCTCACGAGGCAAGAGGATGGCATGCCGTAAATCGGAATCCATAGGCACGTCCGGGACTAAAGCTAAAAAGTAAAAAGTAATCATTATCCATGATGAGGATACGTGTATAACAAATGCATGTTTAAAAAGTCTGGAAACCAATTAAATGCTTGGTCACTAAGTTGCTACGGATGGTGCATTAACGTTTAAATGTATAACGTGTGAACATATGAATGTGACGAATAGTAGTTGCAGCTTGAGAGTTCTGGATGACAGGTGTGTGGGTGCATGGATGACCATTTCACTTTGCTTTGGCTTGGTAGTCGGTGATGCAAGATGGGACCTTGGGTGTCTTTCCCCTGGCTTCCGGATGATACTTTGTGAAGTGGGCTGAGAGTTTAGAGGG